>CAJNDS010000624.1:140000-320000 GCA_905221605.1 Symbiodinium natans
CTGCCCGGGACCCGGGATTTCCAAAAGAAAGCGCAACCAAGAAGTCTGCGATCAAATCACAGGCTCAAACCCGACAAAACAAAGAAATCATGAAATCACATGGGGTTTTATGACAAAAGGGACCCCTAATAGAGACCCCCAAATAGTAGGATCCCTTTACAATAAGGACCCCAATAAGGTACCCCTGATATCGTAAACCCCCACATCGAAAAACAGCAAGTACGACCCCTTGTTGCAGCAGGCCCGTTCCTTCGCGAGGCTCGTCGGCACCACCCTCGCAGACTGAGATAGATTCCTGGCCACATCCGAACCCAAACGCTTGGATTTTTGCTAGTTCAGGGCTCTGAACCCTCATCAAACTGAAAACCTCTCTCAGCTCAAACACGATTTAACAGTCTAGAAAAGCCCTTGGACCCTAAAAACGCTTAAGCCCTTAAGCCCAAATCCCGGCTCGAGTTTAGAAGTTTCGGGGCCTGAGGTCTATGGGGTTTGAGAAGTTCTGGCACAACACAACATGGGCCCCCACTCGCTCGCATTATCGTGGCTTATGGACTGACGTGTACCGAACACGACTGCTGCCATTCCCTCCGTGACGAAAGGGCTTATAGGGTTTCGGGTGTACGTGGAGTGGACCTTCCACATTCTGCTTTTCGATGTCACATGCTGGGCGTGTGGGCCCACCCAATTTCTCCTCGGGCTGTGTTGCGTCGCTTCTCATTCGCAAGGCTTAGCCTGCAACTCTGGCCCACTGGCTCATCTTGTGCGATGCTGGAGACCCTATGCATGCCCTGTAATTCCAGCCAATTTCAGCTATCGTCCGTGGGAGCGAGGGCGTGCTGCCTACTGTATGGTCTCTACTCGCATGGACCACTGCACGACTTATGGTCGTGCCGGCAAGTCTGCTTACGCTTGTCTAAGCCCACAACCCCACCCCACGCTGGCCTCGACGACTTCTTCATCCCCCGCTGGCTCACTGTCCTGAGTGCAAGTGTAAGAAAGGCTTGGAGGCTGGGCCTACGAGTTGCGTTGCAGCAGTTGGGATGTATTGCACATCTTCTAAGCGCATCTGCACAACTCCCTGGTTTGGGGTATCCATGTTGGGATCACTGTGCAACTTCCCTGAACTCTCCCGAAGGCTTTGCGGCCCAAGGGATTTCGGGGCCTTAGCCGCTTGACGAAACCAAGGCGGCTGTGATCCATTCGGCCGCGTGTCAAGGCCCCTGTGCCATCAAAAGGCTCCAGCCCTGGGATGCAGAGTCCAGGGTCAAAAACCCTACACCCTAAACCCTAAAGTCAGGGGGTTACATAAGTGTGTCACTCTCGTTGAAGATGTGAAGGAGCCTCAGGAGCTGATTGAAGGCTTTGGTTCCCTGAGACCTGGGAGGTTTGGGGGCTTGTGCAGGGATTTGGTGGTTCTGGAGCAAGTGCAGACGTCGTTGAGTAAAGGACTCGGGGTTCCATATGCGGTGCTTCGGATGCGTTCAAGGATGTGCAAGGTGAAGACACTAGTTGTCTGGGAGCTCCCGGGATATTTCGTTTGTGAACGCCGGCAGAAGGGACATCGCAGTCACTTAGTAGCCACAGAGAACTTTCAGAATGAACTGTTGTCTGTTGTTGTTCGCTGAAGCAAACAACACACACAGACAAAGGCCGAAACTAACAAACGGAAAGTCGCAGACTTGGAGGCTCAATCTTCCAGCTCACAGACATGATGAACCTTAAACATCCTAAACCATGAACGAAATTTCCGAAACATCTGCTTGCACTACAACCGATGCTCGGTCTTCAGGATGTAGTGGTGGTTCAAGAAAAGTGCAGGAAAGAGGAGAGGAACTAGGGATACTGAGGGTTTCAGGATCTCTGGCATTAGGTCTGGCTCACCGAGATCGGAACGGGCTGAAAGAAAGCCTTAAGGCCCTAAACCCCTCATCCCTAAACCCCTGGCACGAACCATGATCCTCGTGTTCTCACTCCTTCGCCTGCCAGAGCAGACGCCGAATCTCCATGCTCGATGCCATGTCATAAGCAGTACGACGGTCCATGTTGGTCTGTTCAACATCCGCCTTCGACTCCAACAGCAGGCGGACGACGCACGCGAATCCCCTGGCAGATGCCATCTGAAGAGGCGTGATGCCACCCGAGTCGGCATCGTTGACACGGGCTCTGGCTTCCAGCAACACCCTGGCAACTTCCACAAATCCCCTGCTTGATGCAATTAGGACGGGACTGCTTCTATAGAAGTCCGCTTGGCAGGGATCCGCTCTAAACTCCAACAGCAACCTCACGATGTCCGCGTGGCTTCTCCATGCAGCTTCGTAAAGAGGAGAGCACCCATCCTTGTCGGGTATGGCGACATCGGCACGTGCCTGCAGCAGCAAGTGCACAACATCTCTATGACCTCCCCATGATGCCTCGTAGAGAGGGGTGCAGCCACGTTCGGTCGTGGTGTTGAGCTTTGACCCAGCTTGGATTTGCCAACGCGCAGCTGCCACAAGACCTTTCTCAGCTGCGATTTGAAGGAGTGTTCGGCCCAAGCAGCGTTTCTGGCAAGACACGTCGCCATGAGCCTGAGCCTCCAGCAGCAAGTGCACCACTTTCAAATGACCGTTTTCGAAGGCCACTTGCAAAGAAGTGGCGCCCTGCAGGCCTCGCTGGTCCACAGAAGCTTCAGCCTCCAGTAGCAGCCGCACCAGTCCCAAAGAGCCGTTCCCCGAGGCAACCTGAAGAGGTGTGAGGTCATGAACTCCATGAACTCGCCGGTCCAGGTTGGGATCTTGGGGTCTCTGCAACATCTCCTCGACCTGCTTTAAGTTGCCCTGCCGAACGGCCTGTATCAAGCCTTCTGAGTCGATGCTTGTATAGGGCAGAAGAACGAGCTGCACATCACCAGGAGTGCTCAATAAGGAATCATCATTCAACACGATGCCGTCCTGGACAAGCCTTTGCCTGAATCGCGGAACGCCGCACAAGGCGTGCAACTGTTTCTTCAAATCCCGGATGGTTCGGCCTAGCGCGTCTGGTGCGTCCTTCTGCTCGACTGGTACGGAGGCCAGCTCCTCCCCAGAGGTCCTCCACACGCGAATCATCTGACCCGGCGTTTCAACCTGCAAGGCCACCTTCTTGGGCCCAAAACACAGAAACACAAAGGCACCTGAACTTCGACAGCGCCTCCTGCAGTGATGTAGCTGCTGAACTCCAAACCCCAAGGCGTCTGCATGCGACCGTGTGAATGTATGCGTGTGTGTTTTAGACTTCGGCTTTTCGGGTCCTTGTTTGTTATGTAAAGTTCTGTCTACTAGAAAGCACTGACATTCCCCAGCGAAGATCAAACCTTTGTCCTCCCCATGTAATCCCTTGCAGTTTCACTAGGTTCTCCCCCAGAAAGGGTGAATGGTTGTACTTTGTGGGGTGTTTACAGGACACTAACTCTCCAAAACCGGGTCTGACCAAGAAAATGCAGGCGAGATGCCGAAGGGGTTGGACGACTCGCCTCAGCTTCCAGACCCTGAACCCCAAGCCCTCCTGAAACTTCTTGAAAGCAAGCCAGACCTGTTCCAATTGCTACCTGGACTCTACATAATGGCATTATGGTTAGTTTGTTGGTGGTCCCGGAATACACCGGGCATCCACAATCTTTTGCAGAACTGCATCCAAACTTGTGGCCCTCCGGTGCTCAAGAAAACTCTCCAAAGCAACTTACAACTCCCAAACCCAGCAGGCTCACGAATTTGGGGCTTAGGGCTTAGGGGCTTCCAAGCTCCGGGTCTGATGAGCTTCGTGTCCACAAAAACCCGGCGAGCGCTATCCCTCTGAGGCCGAAGCCTTGAACCTCTGGGGGGGTTTCCGAAAATCTGGGTACCCTTTTGGCGGCCTTTAGGGGATTCTATTCGTTTGGGGACAAAAAGGGGTACTCCTATTTTGGAAAATGCCCATGTCAACCCTAAACTCTACGCCCCCCCAAGCTCTGCTCAGCGCGCTCGGGGCCCGGCCGTACGCTCGACGCATGGCCTGGCCATCGGCGTGGGGCGTCCGCTCGTCGAGGACGAGCCCTGGGCCTGCGCCCAATGGCACACGTGGTAGGGTTGACAGGGCTGATATGAGGGGGATTTCCCGAAATAGGGATACGCCCAAAATCTCATCAGACAAAGTTAAGCACACCAAAAAACTTGATAAACCCAACAACCAAACCCCCAAGCCCGACAACCTCAAAGAAAATCGGAAACCTAAACGTTAGCCCAACAACCACCACATTTTCAGGAAGGGAACGGTATAGCACAAACCCCAGCCAACAGATCAGGAACAACCGAGCCACCATCCACTGGACAGCGCGGGAAACCATCGGTAGAGCGGGGAGAGGGGAGTTGTTGAGCTTTCAGTTTTGCAGTGCTAGGACTGCTCCTTCTTAACCCGAACACCCTAAACCCGAAAACCCGAACAGCGTAAGCCCTAAACTTCCGAAAGCCCAAAACTCCCAGTAGCCGTTTAGATGTTCCTGAGACCGGTGCTGTAAAGCAGATGGCGGTTGGTCGCGGTCGGAGACCGCTCGTCCAACATGAATCCTCATCGCACTTATCCTAAACAGGGTTCTGAATGGGTTTAGGTTGTAGGGTTTAGGTTCGGCGTAATAGTGGCTTAGAGGGCTTAGGGTGTAGAGCATTACAGGGCCTCCGCACGACAAAAACGGCTTTAGGCTTGTGGGACTCGAACCAGATCGAAGCATCAGAAGCCCTACACTAAACCACCAAATCTTCGGAGATTTCGGTCATGTGGAGGTACAGTTCAGCTGTACGTGAAGCGTAGTGAAGCATATGATGCAGTTCCCACGACATATTCTTAGGTCCAGCAGGAACACGTAGACGTAGCAGCTTCAATGCTGGAGGGGCCTCTACTAAGTGGAGTCTAGGAAGGAGCCGCTCTCGTCTTGCGAGGTGGCCTGGAATACTCCATTGTATCCTACTTACGCAGTAGAACCTCACAGAGCAAGCAAACCGTTGCCGATTCTTGGTGCAGGCACTACTTACACACTGAGTGTTGGGACACATCCGATGACTGCTACTTGCAGCCTCTGGGACAGACACCCAACCTCTGGGCACTAAGGGCAGGTCGAACTGACATGGACATGGCTTCGGAACAGTAGTGTCTTCTCTTGACGGGTATAATTCTGCAGATGCACCTGGCCTTGCCTCATGTTGAGCATGTAATGGATAGGACAGCTGGGTGAGGCTACGCACTGCTGTGACTCTTAAACCGACTTACCGTCAAGGTCATCACTAAGCGATCACGAAGTTTCCAGTAGTATCACGTGCTTAAGCTTCCGACAGCTGAGTGAACTGTTTCATGTTCGCCGCGTACAGTTGCTGGGGGCTGGAGCCAAACAGAACGCCAAAAGCCGAACAGTCCATGCCCATCGTCAAATTAAAACGTTGTACGTACTTCCGTCACACACGTGTACATACGCATGGCAGAACTCCAACCTGTGTGTGCCAAAACTTGGAGCAGCAAACGTAAACCAGCTGAGCATCAATTCCTCTCCATTTTTCACCGTGATTTGCACCACTACTCCTTGCATGGCCTAAAAGGACCAACATATCATGCACCATGCCGAAGGCGCGAATGATCTTGAGTCGCCCATATAGGGCTGGTAGATACTTTCGGCTAGCAACGCCCAACCACAACAATACGAGTTTCTCATTGTAGTCAACGCAGCTTCGGGCTGTCTTAGTTACGTTGCAATCACCTCCTTGTGCCTCCTACCATGCGCCTTGTGCTGGAGTTGAATGATGAAGGTTTCCGCACATATGGACTCCAACACCGGAAAGGTGAACAAGTCTCAGCGCTCCCGCAGCGGGGCTGTCAAACCCTACTAAGTCCCAGATGCCCACGACACCCTTTTTGAAGACTCGTCCACCGTCCCACAATGCAAAACATGCCTTGACTTTTTGAGGACGCAGGGGCCAAACCCAGCCGTCGTCCTCTATCACAAGGATCGTCTTACTTACAGCACGATGTCTATGCAATTCAGCGAACAAAGAGAACCATGACTGTTCCTTAGTTTCCATTCCATGCCTTCCATTCTGGCTGAGCCCCCGTATAATCGGTCTTGCCCAAACCCGACCCACCCTTGGCCCGCGGCACAGTGAATTGCACACAGCTGCCACAGAGAGCAACGATGCAGAGGCGGTGTGCCACGCCTGGGGTTTACCGACTTACCGGCTGACTCTCTGTCACAATGTGATCGCTCTTTCTCTGATGCGTACCTAGCCTGCTGGGGTGTTTGGGGTTTATAGGGCTTGAGAGTGTCCTGTCACTGCCTTCTTGCAGCCATTGTCGCACCTCACGCCGGCCCTGAAACTTGGACAGCTTTCATAACCCCCGGCTGCAGGAAGCTCAGCTCTGCCAGCGAAGCTTGTGTGGGGCCTAAGACCCTGCCCCCAAACCCTAAACCGGCCCTAAACCCCAAACCCTGTGGGTCCTTTCGAATAATGTCCCATACTCTCTAAATCGAGCACTTTCATAGGTACCCCGAAATGCACCCTAATCTTATCACATAGGACATAGGGCTCAGGTTCATTTTGTCAAAAAACCAAGACCCTAAAGCCTAAAACCCTGACAACTCCGAGGCGGGAGCCAGCGACCCGATACCCTGCGACAAAGGCCTCTGTAGGAGATCCTCAGAACTTTAGCGGGCACATCGGCTTCGGGGGTTTTCGGGTTTCGGGCCCGGTCAAGGGGTTGGGTTCGAGTCTAGTAGGGCTCAGGATGGGTTTAGGGTTCCGGGCCCACCAAGAAACAAAAGGGCGGAGGAGGAGCTACGAACTACGAACTTAGAGCAGCCCTCACAGGCTTGAAGCCTGCCCCTAAGATCCAAAGTCCGAGCCGGGTAAAGCTAAATCGCTTGAAAACGCTAAGCCCTCAACCTTAAAACCCTAAACCCTCAACTCCTAAACTCTACCCCCTAAACCCTAAACTCTACACCCTAAACTCTACACCCCTCCCTTCCCGACAGCAAGACCTCCCCAATAACCCGTGGCCAAGGCACACCCAGTCCGGATCGGAGGTGACGATATGCCTGCAACGTCTGCGGAGGATCTACTATAGGTCCCTTAATAATTAGAATAGGCTTTTGGGGGTTCTTATAGTATATAGTTATGTAGGGACTATAAGGGAATACAATTAGTAATGATTCCAGTGTGTTTTCTTTCAAGATTTATGATGTCTCTCCACGGGCTAAGCCGCGTGGTAAAAACAAATCAGCCTCGTGCTGCTTGCCACGTGAGACCTCATGTACATGTTACAACTTCAGAGCTGTTAAGGTAAAGCCACAACCCCTTAGCCCCATAGCAGCAAGCCCAAGGATTCAGGCGTTTCGGGCAGTTTAGGGCTTTAAGGCTTCGCGATCTGGGGGTCAAGGGTTGTAAGGGTTTTGTGGGCCGGGTGTTTTGGGCCTTGTGGAGTTACTACACGGACACGAGTACTCACAGCGCAATGAGCTCCTCAGATACCAGCACAAGAAATTCCTCACATTCATGCCGATGCCTCCTCCAAGTATCTACAGGCAGAGCCGCCAAGGTTCATGAACAAAACACACGCCCACACAGCCTCAAACCCCCAAACGCCCACACTGTCAGCTCTGCCTGCACCGGATTGCCGAAGAGATCGCAAGATCCCAGGAGAACTGGACTGTTCAACCTCTGACTCTGGCGGTTGCTCTCAATCCCCAAGTTTCTGATTTTACCTTCTGCTTCGTCCCGGGATAGTCTACGGTCTGATAGATCATAAATAAGCCTATAACCAGCATTGGGCTTGGCTGGTTCTTGGCTGTCTGGTGTTGGGCGGGCCTTAGGGAACTGAATGCTTCGCAGTACCAGGACGCGCAAAGCTCAAGACACTTTGAGTTCGGGGGCTCTGGTGGCATCAAAAAGGCAAAATCGTATAGTAATTTGACCAAAGTGCGAAACCCCCCCCCCCCGCCCTGCCCGAGGCGCCGACAAAAGGAAAGCGATGCAGTGTGCAATCAGCTCCTGGTGCACAAGAGGGTTCGGGCCTAAACCTCGAACCCCCAAACCCCAAACTAAAATACCCGCGCAGGGTAGAAGCTGTTTTGGTATCCGGAAGTTCGGGCAACAGCTCCATATTTCGGAAAGCCTAAGCCAGCTGAAGGGCTCAGGGAGGAATGTCTCCAAAGGCCTCGAGATTTTTTCCCCTAGATCTGGGTGTCGGGTTCAGGGTTGGGCGTTTCAGTAACGACTTTGTTGCGAAGGTTCCTTCGAAGCACGTTGGCCCACGGTTGCATGTCGGTGATGTACACGCACGCATGCTTCAACCGCGGTTTGCCTGAGCCTCTGCATCTTTGGCAGGGATTGGGGCAGCTACATGTCTGCCTTCACTTCGGGCTCCTGATTACCGTCACCATCTGTGTGGACCTGCAGTGTGCCTTGGTCTTCCTCGGCCTTCGTGTCCTTTTGAGCGTTGTAGTCGGCCCAGATCTTTGAAAGGATTCCCAGGATCACGCCGACGACGAAGATGGGGAGGAGGATGGCGAACAAGGCTACAGTGACGGTGTTCCAAGACGTTGCCCCGGAAAAGGGGCTCATGGCCATGAGCTGGCGCCCATGAGTGACGAAAAACAGGATGAGCCCTACCTGAGGTTCTTGCGTTGCTTTCCAAAAGAGCCATATATGTCCTTTTCAAAGCAGGAGCTATAGGAAGTTTAAAGCACTAACAGGGGCTGAACCAGGAAAAGGGCGGTGCTCTGTGGAGCTACCAGGGAACCACCATGAAGATGTAGTTGACCATCATCATGGGCCCCCCGATCATGAGCCAGGCCACCAGGGCGGTGCCGGAGTCGTCTTCTCTCACGGGCGCGAGGGCCAGGCTTAGGTTCAGGATGATGCTCCTCAGCTACTAATTGCTTCAGAACCCTTAAGGGTAACATAGGGATTATGGTTTCTTATTCTTTTTGGGGTTCTTAAGCAAACAGTAGTCAGGAGTTCTCTACTGCAGGCCCTCTGCCCTATACCCTAAGCCCCTGACACCCTGAAGCCCTGAATAACCTTAAGCCTCAACAAGACCCTTTACAAAACCACTTCAGCCCCAAACCCCTTAAATCCTCTACTCTTCAACTCTGACCCCCAAACCCCACAACCCCCATGAGAGGGGGGACAATCTGGCGGGCCCTGATCAAAGATTCCCTCGAAGTTTAGAATTGACAGCCATAAAATACGACTCTTAAAAGGAACGATACACTATTCTAGATTTCGGGCTTAGGCCACCGGGACACACACACACAGACACAGCAAACAGAGAGAGAGAGAGAGGGAGGGACAGAGAGAGACAGAGAGAGAGAGAGAGAGAGCGGCGAACGGACAGTCGGACAGATGCGCGTATGCGTACATGTATACGATTCATCCACACCTTCCTGCGTCCACATATGTGTGTACGTGTACGCCTGTAGATATGAAGACAAACGGGTATGCGTGTTTGGATGCATGCAAATTTCCCGGTGGATGTATGTTCGCTTTGCATTAGTATACATACACGTCTACAATCATCTCCATCTACAACATGCATACGATAGGTTCTCATGTGCTTGCTTCTCATTTGCATACTGAGTCTTAACGTGAAGCCTTCGAGCCCTAAGTCCTAAACCCTAAGTCCGAAACCCTAAACCCTAAACCCTAAACCCACAAAGAGGCTCCAAAGCAGCGCCGCGAAGATCAGGGCCCCTGCGACGGCGCCGATGCGTTCATTGACCTGGGGGGGGGGGGGGGGCCCTTAAACATTGGATTCGAGGGTTTTTTTGCTTTTTGCAACCCTGTGCACCTTTTCTAGTGCAGGCCACTTGTCAGAGGGTTTAGGGTTTAGGTTTTGTTTTTTTTTGGGGGGGGGGGGGTTCTGAAACTTTGATTCGGGGGTTTCGGGTTTAGGGGAGCCCTGGCAAGCTTCTCGTATACTTGGGGAACAAGGGGGGGTTCCCTGCTATTGAGACATGCCCGCCTCCGACCACCGGTAGAAGTCCCCACTCTGCAAGACAAAGGCGTGCATGTACTTCTTGGGAAAGTCCTTGGTAGACCAGTAACCATAGCAATTCTTTCATCATTCTATTGTTTCCGTTTCACATTCTTCATCTTGAGTTCTGCTGTTGCTGCTATTCCTCGTATTCGTCTCATAAACCTATGGGGGAATAATCACAATCATACACAGACAATGTTGATGTACAACACAAGAGGAGTCCCCTAATTTTGGGGCTGGTTACCTTCACAATGGAAATCAGAAAGGCAAAAACCCATCACTCAGCAAGAGTCCTCAAAGGTGAAAGCCACGGCGGTCTGGACGTCCTTGTCGCCAATGCAGGCGATGTGATCGTTCCCTGATGCGGCCTCGCCCCATTTCGACTGCATCCCCGAAACTAGGAACTGCTCAATGTCCATGTACTGCCCGGGTCTGACTAACTTTGTGAAGTTGAAGAACTCTTCGCTGTGGGTGCCGATGTCCTCGATTTTGAAGACGTCGCGCACGAACAGGCGGAACTCCTGACTTTTGCACATCAAGCTCCTGTAGTCGGCGTAGTTCATCTCATCCGTCCCAGGTGCGACCATGTACTGCAGGCCCAGGACGAAGGACAGCACCAGGGCACTGACAACACCACCGAGGGTATTGATATTGTCGATCTCATCGGGGCTGTGCCCTCCCAGTATGGACCCCTTGGCAGCTGCTTCGACCAGCTTGTGTGGCCGGCGCTTGGTGGACCTTCCGAAGACCATGACGGGCGGAGCTTCTACGGGCAGCGACACAAAGGCACTACAATAGCCCTCAATAGCCTGCATGAGCCACGGTTCAGGAATCAAAGAACCAGGACATGTGAGTAGGTGAGTGAAGGTGCTTCCCGGATCTTGGACCACGAACCTTCAATTCCTTCTGGGCTGAGCCCACGCTTCGAGGGTGCCGTGCTGGATGTTGCATCCCTTGCAGCCCTGTCAAAATTCCCAGTTTTCCTGGCACACCCACAACTCTCTGAACCCGAAGCCCTACAGTCACCCTCAGCCATGTGAGAGCATGAACCCCCAAACCCCAAGCCCTCAACTTTGAACCCTGTCTCAACGATGTCCCAAAAGCCCGGCCTGGCCCAGCACGAAGCTGGTTGTGGCGACGCGTGTGAGACGGATCTCGGGGAAAGTCAGCGACAGCTCTGTGAAGGACACGAAGACCGGCCTTCACGGAAGCCGAGTGTTGCCACCCACTCCCCTCAAACAGCCCCGATTCCTGTATGTAGTTATCATTGTATCTATCTCTCAATAGCTCTCATGTTTTTTGTTTGGGCGGTGTGGACATGCTGACTTTTTGCAGAGCCCTGCAAGCAATTCAGATTGACATCTACCGGAGCTCCAAAACCCTGAACATCCCTGCGCTCCAAGCCCTGACCATGCCTGAGCCCTAAACCCTAAACCCTAAACCCTAAACCCTAAACCCTAAACGCTGCTCTGTGGTTCCGCTGCCATCATTCAAAGTCGATCCCTGGCTCTCCGGATCAGCAGCAGGAAGCGCAGCCTGTCGCCTATCAGCATCTAGAGTCTATAGAGTCTAGAGGCGCAGCCGCAAGGTGAGCAGAACCATTTGTTGAACTGACCTTGTGAAACACATGCTCATACCAAAGGACAGCATGCAACCAACAATGCTGCGATTACTACTATATAGCCTCTTCGCCCATGCTTAGGTCTTCGCGAAATAGGAAACACGCCATTCACCCCAGCATACCCTGTCCCCCGAGTCCCGTCCGGTGACGAAGCAACCGTCCGCGACCACGGCAAATCACCTAGACCTGTCCCATCGAAGCCCGAAGCCCAATACAAGTCCCCCCCGCCCCTCCCTGCCCCACTACTTGCCCAAACCCCAGAACTCACAACCCTACATAGGCCTCCCCCAAACCCGGACCCTATAAGCCCTAGCCCCATACCACGGCTGTGGCCCGCGCGAGGACAGGCGAAGGTCCGCGCAGATTGGCCTCACTGATGACCGACTGCAAGGGTTTGGAACGCGAGGCTGACAGGAAAACCCAGGCATTTGCAGCGTCCTCAAGCGCTGAGCGAGGGGCACCGCAGGAAGGTACAGCTCGCCCAGAGAGATGTAGTGAAATTCCTGGTCCTGCGTTTTTGCTTCGGGACCTCACGTTTACCGTAACCTACTTTGCCGTAGGGCCCCTCATTACTGGAGCTTACTGCTGTAATTAACATCTATGTCCCTGCAAAGACAAAAACATGTTCTGCAATGTTCAAGAGGCTGAGAAAAACACTGGCTCAAATCTTGACCATGAGGTAAGAATGCGACCATCTGCGGAACCCTTGCTCACAACACCCAAAACAGACAGCCCGGCTCCCCCCCTTTCCACTCACGCAAGCCCACCAATATGACATGTTAAAAGAAACCGAGACCTCCGAACCCTAAAACCTGGAAGTTCGGGAGGCCCCTACCTCGCTCGGGGGAGCAGGCGGAGGATCCTCACTGCCTGGCGCAAGGGGTACGAAGGGCTCTAGGTGTCTAGGTGAGACCCGAAAGTAGACAAGGGCTAGTGGGTTCAATCAGGGCTTGGGGCATCGGGGCTTTCGAGTGCTGTGATAATGGATTATAACTTATGGCCCAGGACACCTTCAGCTATCCCAAACGCCTGCAATCGGAGTAGGCCCATAACCCAGCCAAAACAAACATCGAATTCCACCCCGAAAGCGCCTACAACAACTCAATGCTTGAGCCCGAGCGGCCTGTGTCGCCGGTTCCAGCCGTAAACTCTGCACCGAATTCTGCTGCCAAGGCCTGCGGAAGACAGAGGGCTCGAGCTTCGGTTCGCAAACGGCGCTTCCAGGTGCACGGAGTTTGGAGTTAAGGGTTTGCAGTTTATTCGGGTTTAGGGTTCAACTTTGTTTCATATCATGTCGGCAACACTTGCTTGCTTGCTGCACCTCCTGCAGTTTGCAGTACCTTGAGACATTGAAGCCGTCGGACATATGCACTCCAACATGCTCCAACAGACAATCCTGTACCTGCGACTCACGAGCATCAAGCATTTCACAACCCTGAAACCCCAAATCCGAATACCACTGAGGCACTGCACTAGCCTTATGATCTTCCCTTCTTGGGTCTGCGTGAACCCATCCCTGGAACTCGGAAGGGGTACAAAGAACTGCTTTCCTTGGAAGATTTGGAGAGGCCGCCGGGCACCGCCTCTCCTGAAAAACCTGGCGCCCGACGGCCGAAAGAAGCGCGCCTGCACCAACTCCAGCAGTCGGTCATCAAGGTGCACCTGGGTTCTGGGTTCTTGGTAGCCCCCTACCCCTCACCTGCCCCCATACCCCCTACCTACCCCTCACCTCCTAGCCCCCCGAACCAATCACAATGAGGGTGCCCTTTGCGGGCCTGCTTACCTTACAAGGTGGACATGGTAGCGCTCAGCTGACAAGGGGGCTTCACGGCAAGGCCCAAGCTGCATCCTGAAGCATTTTAGGGCCCGATGGCAAGAGACCGCCTTCTTCCGTGGGTGATGATGATGATGACGATGATGACGATGACGATGACGATGGTGATGACGAAGAACGACAAGCACTGTAACGAACGCTGTCCCCTAGTTGTTTTCGTTACTTTTGCGGGACGAAACAACGTTTATAGGTACATAAGGCCTGCCAAAGACCACTCTTTGGGGGGGGGGGGGCTTGTTTTCAGGGGAGTGAAGCTGACATGACTTACCTAGGAAGGCAGACAGATCCACCCGCGAGGTTTCCGAAAAAAAAGACGGATCCCAAACAGAGATGTTGTTGCATTGTACTGGTGGTTCCCAAGCTCGTTTGTGACTCCGTGTACAGCTTTTGGGCACGTTCGCATGGCAAAAGGCTTGCCAGTGGTTTTAAGGACGTTCTTATCCCCCCCTCCCCCCTCCAATGCGTATACCCTAAACGCTAAACCCTAAACCCTAAACCCTCTTATCACTTCCCCAAGCCTCCCAACATTCAAAAGCGATGCACCGACCCTGGGCATGAGCGCAAGTTCGGGCTTGAAGACCGCTTCTTCTTACTGGGAATAAAGCAGGTGGCTTTTGTTGCTGAAGGGGGTTTAGAAGGAATCTTCTCCCTAGAAACCAGGTAGAAGGGTACTGGGCATCCTCGCAGTGTCAGAACTTCACAAAAGGTTCAGGGGTCAGGGCCCATGGGGCCCTCTGATGGGAGTGGGGTTGCGCCATGAGAGCCTCCAAAGGCCCTGAGCCTCCAGAACCTTCACTACAGTGCCCCTTCCGCTGCGCTGCAGCTGCGGCGCACGCACGTGCGGCTCGTCAAGCAGCTCCTCATCCACAGCTCGGGTTCAGATTTTCGTGTTTGGGAGCGGGGAGGGATGAAACACATGGAATAAGGATCAACAGGCTTGTGCCATGGGGGCGCAGGGTAGGGCTGAAGTTTAAGGGTTGGGTTGAGGGTTCAAAGGCTGCTCGTAATACATCCCAGTGCCTGAGCCGACGGGTCCACGCCGACCTGCTGAAAGGGCCATAACATGACAAACAAAAACGAAGATAAACAAGATGCGATATGAGGAGCAGTAGTACTCGCAATTAGTAGTATGATGAAGAAGAATACATCCATACGAAGGCGGGGGGGAAATTATTCAAGGGCACAAAGGCGGACTTTGGGGCAAGGGTATCGTTTTTGGTGGTATCGCTTCGCTAGGCAGCTGCGCTGTCCCTTGAAAAAGTGGCTGTCGCTCCACAAAGCGCAGGCATGTTCCCTTATCTTACCGAGCTGCTGGTTGAGGGTTTTTATGGTTTCGGGATGACTTCAAGCGATGCCTCTAAGCGTTTCAGGAGGTTCGGGCTTGCAGGGGTTCAGGGGGCTCAGGGAAAATCATCGGAGTGCTTCTCTGCACGGATGCTGACCTGGCGCTAGGCGATGCATTTTTGCCCGGAAGTGGCCCTTTAACCCCAAGCTCCAAATTTGTTGATCTGAGAGGACGGCCTGACAGATGCCCGACTTGGCACTTCCCCGAAAAGTTGAGGGTTTAGGGCTTAGGATTCCGGAGCCCGAACCTCCTGAACCGCCCTAGAAGATGTGAACTTGTCACCCCCAAAGCGCGAAAGCTTTGGGGTATAGGGCTTGGGGGTTTACACCTGTTGCTGCGCACTTCAACTAGATCAGATACACATGGGCGTGCTGCACTTAGTGTCGGCACGCGTACAGATGCATCACATGTAACATGGAGCAACCTATTGTTTAACCCCAATATACAACTTAACTTGAGCATTAAGAGTGGTTGGACTTCAAAGCCTCGTGTAGACCGGGAGAGTGACCGTTTGGGGCCCAGGCCGCGTCTCCGACCGCGGCTCGGAGGGACTCCCAGCCAGGGGGCTCCCGGGGCCTTGGTGCCATTGAGGTTTAGGAGTTTAGGAGTTTAGGAGTTTAGGAGTTAGGAGTTTAGGAGTTTAGGAGATTCGGAGATTCGGAGATTCGGAGGCTCAGGTTGAGTGGGGTGCACCGGAAAATCATTCATTTTGAGGGTCTTAGGACTTCAGGGCGAAAACCTGAAGGACTTTGAGGTTTCAAGGCTTTGGGCTGTAGCAGTGCTTCGGGCCGTTCAGGGCTCGAGGTTTGAATCTTAGGGTTAGCGCCCTCTACCCTAACCTCCAATCCTCAGTCTTCATGATCACATATCGGAAGGAGGGAGAATAATAGCCTCCCCTTACCAAACCTCCCCAAGCACTTTTGCATATCCTTCTGATATTTACAAGGTTCCTGTGTTGTACTTGGGTACCCTGAACCCTCGTGACCTGTTTTGAGTGCAGTTTGGGTCTCAAATCCATAGATGCATGTGGTGGAAGGTTTACCCTAAGCCCGGAATCACCCGGTCTTACTTATCTACCCGCTGTAGAAACAAAAAAACATGTCTGGGGATGTTGCGTTGACTATTTTCGCCGCTGTCTGAGGCCGCTTTGGTTCTTTTGCTGGCCACCTAAAGGCTTCAGGCTTTAAACGCCTCGTTTTAGCCCAAAGAGGCAGGACGATTCGGTTTACTAGGTTTCTTTGAGTCAACAAGTAAGAAACCCTAAACCCTAAACCCCAAAGTACTGCAGATCAAACTAAATAGCTCCTGGAAGATTGGAGTGCGAAGTCCTGAACCCACAGCCCGAACTTCCTGGGGCCCGCTCGGACAGTACTGGCATGCTTCCAGGCACAGCTGTGGGACCTAGTGCTTCAGGACCTATCAACGTCATGGACCTTCACAGACCCTGCGACTGTTGTAGCATAATATGCTGCACTAGCTCACTAGCTGCTGCTTGAGTTGGCAGTGCAGTCTTTGTCATGCACTGGCTTTAACGCAAATGATTTCATGCTTCGTTAGACCTGCCTCTCGACAAAGCGTTGACAAGGGCACTGTGCAGGCGTCTCTCATTGCGCCTCGGCCTTCAATTCAGAGCCCGAAATCCTTAAGAAAACCCTAAGACACCAATTTCCTGCAGCACCCTGCGGAGCCATTAGCGAACGTGAACACAGGAAGAACCGAGGACCCAACCGCCAGGACCTGCACAACTGTCACTGTTTGGATTCTGGGTTCAGGGTTTATGTCAGGGTTCTGATCCTTGGCGAGGGGGTGTAGAGAAACAAAAGAAGCGGCGCATCACCCAGACTTTTTGCCTTGGGAAGGCCATGAAAGGGGATTGGCTCAGGAGTCAGGCCAAGACTTGATGCTTGCAGAGAGGCTTACGGCGGTTGCTCTAAGTTATGGTCCACCCCACGGGAGGCCCCCTGTATGAACCCTAAAGTTAGAGCAAGCACCTTGGGTGGCTTGGGGTTCCAATTGCAGGATCTTCAGCGGCAAGGTTCAAGGTGGGCCGACACGGGAAACCCGAAGCCCTAAACCCCCTTTACACCGAAGCTCCCAGAAAACCGATAAGGTCTATATAAACCTATAACCCCCCCCAAAAAAAATCTATATTCTAAACCCTAAACCCTCACCATGATACTGAACCCTAGAACCCCAACAAAACATACAACAGCCCCCAAGGAGGGCGGGATGTAACCACGTCAAGGGGGTGTAACTTGTAACCACGCCCAGTTTTTTTGTTACCACGGCCCGCGTTTCAGTGTTTACCATGACAAGCAGTATGCTCGCCTGTTTTCCGCAAGTCCAGGAGCCGCAACTGCACTAGGTTCGCTTGAAAAGGGACGGGCAGGTAAACAGATTAGCTTCCCTGGCAACTCCCTGGTCTGTTTACGGCCTGGCTTGCCTGGGAGGCAATTAGTAGGCCTTGGCGACCTTTAAAAGGACCTTCTAAGGAGCTCCTCGCAGCTTCTGGGGCCGAGGAGGGACGGTAAACAGACTAGCTTCCTGGCGGCTGCCTAGTCTGTTTACGGCCTGGCCTGGCTGGGAGGCAATTAGTAATTAGTAGACCTTCAAAAGGACCGTCTAAGGAGCTTTGGGGCCGAGAAGGGACGGTAAACAGACTAGCTTCCCTGGCAGCTCCCTAGTCTGTTTACGCCCTGGCTGGCTGAGAGGCAATTAGTTGGCCTTGGAGACCTTCAAAAGGAACTTGTAAGGAGCTCCGAGAAGGGACGGTAAACAGACTAGCTTCCCTGGCAGCTCTCTAGTCTGTTTACGGTCTGGCCTGGCTGGGACGCAATTAGTAGGCCTTGGAGACCTTCAATTCTAAGGAGTTTCTCGAAGCTTCTGGGGCCGAGACGGGACGGTAAACAGACCAGCTTCCCTGGCAGCTGCCTAGTCTGTTTACGGCCTGAGCTGGTTTTGGAGACCTTCAAACGGATCTTCCTGAGCCGAGAAGGGACGGTAAACAGACTAGCTTCCCTGGCAGCTGCCTAGTCTGTTTACGGCCTGGCCTGGCTGGGAGGCAATTAGTAGACCTTGGAGACCTTCAAAAGGACCTGCTAAGGAGCCTCGCGAAGTTTCTGGGGCCGAGAAGGGACGGTAAACAGACTAGCTTCCCTGGCAGCTCCCTAGTCTGTTTACGGCCTGGCCTTGGGAGACCTTCGAAAGGACCTTCTAAAGAGCTTTGGGGCCGAGAAGAGACGGTAAACAGACTAGCTTCCCTGGCAGCTCCCTCGTCTGTTTACGGCCTGGCCTGGCTGGGAGGCAATTAGTAATTAGTAGGCCTTGGAGACCTTCAAAAGGACCTTCTGAGGAGCTTTGGGGCCGAGAAGGGACGGTAAACAGACTGGCTTCCTTGGCAGCTCCCTAGTCTGTTTACGGACTGGCCTGCCTGGGAGGCAACTATATAGAAGTAAGGCCAAGTGGCTGCAGTGCGTGTCCTCCATAAGAACTGACTCTTGTCATGTTGACCTATAACGGGCTTGTCCCTGTAACGCATGGTCTGTGTCACTGTAACCCAAATCCTGTCACGGTTACATACATGGCATATATGCCCCTAGCCCCCAAGTTACTAAGTTCAGAGAGCCCTAAACAACCACCCTAGCCCTAAACCCTCAACCATAAACCCCAGACCCCAAACCCCAAACCCTAAACCCTCAAACGCTGGGCTGTGGCCACCTGCCGCAGGGAAGCCGCCTCGCCCTGAGCAGGAATCATGCCAGATCATGTGCTTCCGGAGCAAGACCCCCTGCACAACCCTCCAGTAACCGATAGCAACTGTCGTCTAACAACCGAGAAGCAGCGCAGTAGAAGTAGAAGCGCAAGCAGAGACCAGAACCAGAAGTTGAGGTAATTAAACTGTAGTAGCAGAAGTGGTAGTGTTGTGGCGGTGGTAACTGGTAGTACTAGTGATAGTGGTCAGTAGCTTGTCGTTAGTAGTAGTTGTTGCAGCAGGAGTAGGAATAGGCATCAGAGTAGCAGCAGCAGAGGCGGCAGTAGAAACTGAAACGGCAATCGTAATCGTAGTAATGGTAGACATAGTCTGTGCAGTCATAGTCATCCTTAGTTCGCAGCTTGTAGATAGCATAATACTTCGCATTTTCCAACCATCGCTCGTACTTAGTACTTCGTCATGATTAGGAACTAATAACAGCTCAAAGTAGCAAAAATTATGCCAGCAAAGTAGAAGCAATAGCATCAACACCAGCAAGTACTGCTAGCAAGAGTAGCAGCAAAGATGTCAAAAAAGGCTTGACTTCTGCTGATGTCGTCGTTGTAAAAGGCACCAAGCCCAAGTGAAGAGTTGCAACAGTGACAAGTACCACGGAAAGATTTCTGCCCGTGCTCTATGCGTCAAAGCTTCGGAGTGAAAAACCGGTCATGATCAAGGCACTTTGCACGATCAGAACACATCGGGACACTGCGCTGTGGCCTGCTTGGCTACCAGCTCGCTCATTTTCAGCATCGCGGTGCTCAACTGAAACAGCCTCGGCAAGGATCTGCAAGCTGTTGAGCCTTCTGGGGTGGTCGCAAAACCATCTTCTCTAACCTCAACATGCCAATCTAACATGTTATCTGGGTTTAGGGTTTAGGACGCAATCGGTAGAGCTTCTGAAAACAAAACCCCAACGCCATACAAAGCCTCTACATCCCACCGTGAACGATACCAGGGCTACCCTATAATACCCTATAGACCGCAAAACCCGATACTGCACGTCCCTCTTGGCCTACGTCAGAGGACAACGTTTAACATCTGCAGTACTTCCTAAAGTATCGACCCTAAACCCTAAACCCTAAACCCCAAACCCTAAACCCTAAACCCTAACGAAAGTGAAAGGAACAGATCCACAGGAGACTGCAGACGTAAGATTGCTTGTGATGCCCAGGTGCTGCCGCCGGGCCGGCGGCCGTCCCAGGCAGCCCATGGACTGAAGGAAGCTTAGGGTTTAGGGTTTAGGGTTTAGGGTTTAGGGTTTAGGGTTTAGGTTCTTGAAGAACTTTAGGGGCGTCGAGGGCTCCAGGGGCCTACCGTAGGGATTTGCAGGATTTTTGTCAGTAGGCGATTCTGGAGATTGCATTTTTGGAGAGCTTGCGAACTGAAGTTAAAGCTCAAAGACATCTGCACGATCAAATCCAGGCGCAAATCGAAACCCTGAACCTCAAAACTCCTCTCTTCCTAAACCCTAAACCCTAAATTCAAGCTTGTGAGTCGCTCCCTGGCCTCCTCTTCTTCTACCTGGCCGTGTGGCTAAATGCTTGGGGGTTTTGAGGTCAATGGCGGCAGGCGTCTTTTGGCCCTTAAGGATGTAGGGCCTTGCCGCAGGGTCTTCCAGGACGCTTTCGCGTGGGTTGATTGCTCTGCAACACATGAACTGAGTCAGTTCAACTGAACGAGCATGACGACAGTGGTTTGCAGAATGCAGCGGGGGGAACGACCATCTTGCACCTTGAAGCGACACTCAGATGAGCAACAGCAACATCAACAATAAAAACGAACACGACAAAGACAGCAAGAGGCAAACCCGACAACAGCCCCGAGCTCCGATCCTGCTTTGACAGCTCAGTCACTAACCAGGATGCGCTGCCCAGGGCGGATCGGGCATCAGGTCTTCAGGCTTCAAGAACCGAGATTTAAGTTTCTGGGTTGTAGTTCAGTTGAGTAGCTCTGAACTGTATATATATATATGTATGTATATAAGTCACTTGTGTTGGCCTCAGGAGCTCGGATTAGGGAGCCATGCGCGAAGTTTTGATGACGCAACAGCCCGCTTGTGGAGCGCTGAATCGATGGGGGTGACAACTTGCCCACACCCCTCCCCCCTCCCTCCACCGAAGCTGGGAATCAACATCGCGGGTGGGGGGTTTCAGGGCCTAGGGCCCTCTGTACCCTCAGCTGCCCTTTATAGTTCTGAACTCATGGAAGCCAAAGCCACTCTTGTGCGGCCAATCGCCGAACCCTACACCCGAACGTCTTTAAAAAAACCACTGCCGCGGCTGGAGCCCATCAGCTGTCTTTCGACTTCGGGCCCATCTCCTTGTCGTACGCTTCGTGAAGCTCACTCAGCGTCCCGAGCTTGATGCCTCTCTGCGAGAGTGGTGTGTTTCTTTGGGGCTTTGGTACCCCCTGGGCCCTCATCCCTTCTTTCATGCATGGAGTGTAAGCGCCGCCAGCATCTTTGCAACCTCTCGCAACGTTTCGAAAACAAGCGCGTGCAGAATGACAACCCGGATGCGGCCCCCACCGTGCCTGAGCTGAGAATCTGCGGAAGCGCTGCTTCCAAGGTCGATGCCGTGTGCCTCAAATCCGCGGTCCCTAAACCCTATAAACCCTATAAACCCTATAAACCCTATAAACCCTATAAACCCTATAAACCCTACAAACCCTATAAACCCTATAAACCCTATAAACCCTATAAACCCTATAAACCCTATAAACCCTATAAACCCTATAAACCCTATAAACCCTATAAACCCTATAAAGCCTATAAAGCCTATAAAGCCTATAAACCCTATAAAGCCTATAAAGCCTATAAACCCTATAAACCCTATAAACCCTATAAAGCCTATAAAGCCTATAAAGCCTATAAACCCTATAAACCCTATAAACCCTATAAACCCTGTAAAGCCTATAAAGCCTATAAAGCCTATAAAGCCTATAAAGCCTATAAAGCCTATAAACCCTATAAACCCTATAAACCCTATAAACCCTATAAACCCTATAAACCCTATAAAGCCTATAAAGCCTATAAAGCCTATAAAGCCTATAAACCCTATAAACCCTATAAACCCTATAAACCCTATAAAGATAAACCCTATAAACCCTATAAACCCTATAAACCCTATAAACCCTATAAACCCTATAAACCCTGTAAAGCCTATAAAGCCTATAAAGCCTATAAACCCTATAAACCCTATAAACCCTGTAAAGCCTATAAAGCCTATAAAGCCTATAAACCCTATAAAGCCTATAAAGCCTATAAAGCCTATAAACCCTATAAAGCCTATAAACCCTATAAACCCTATAAAGCCTATAAAGCCTATAAAGCCTATAAAGCCTATAAAGCCTATAAACCCTATAAACCCTATAAACCCTATAAAGCCTATAAAGCCTATAAAGCCTATAAAGCCTATAAAGCCTATAAACCCTATAAACCCTATAAACCCTGTAAACCCTATAAACCCTATAAAGCCTATAAACCCTAAACCCGTTGTGTCAGGGTTTGCTACGACTTCGGGGCACCTGCTCCGATTCCCCGATGCAGGGAGGCATGCGCCAAGCACTTCCTTCCATGTCGGGTTTCCGAGTGCCAGCTTAACCCTAAACCCTAAACCCTAAACCCTAAACCCTAAACCCTAAACCTAACGTCCAAGGAGCCATCTGTCGTGAACCACAATGATGGCCCCGGGGCGCACGCGCCACCTGCACAACATTCACCAAGGCAGGGCGCACAACTTCACGTGTGGATAGTTCGACTTCCGCAGGGCGAATGCTGAACGTTATTTTCTGTAGGCGAGTTATTCACACTACTATTATATATATATATATATCTATCTATCTATTTGTTTATTTATATTTATACTGCTGCTTTTTTAAATATACTATAAAGCTAAAGGCTTTTGAGGGCTCACGCCGACTGAAACCGCAGTAGACCTACATCCCTTGCCTTAAGTACCAGCTGTTGATGAAGCGAGTGATGGAGGCCACGTCGTGCCTTGGTTGTAGAGAAGTAATATAGGGGGCCTGTTGAGAAAGTATAGGTTTGTTTCCGGGCTGCGGTCAGTACCGTTCTTATCCATCACACGAATATTCTCAGTACGTTTCTTACTGATGCAAACATTGTTATTTCATGACTTTGTGGGAGCTTGAAAGGACAATGGTAAATAGTTTTACACCCCCATAAAGCTCCTACAGTCTTGAATGGAGTCTAGGTTTAGGACAATCGCCGAAGCCGCAGCTGGGTCTACTCCAACCAAGACGCTGCAATCAAAGGAGCACGCGGGGTCCATAAACGCCCTTCTGTTTCAGAAACGAAGCCCCGCAGTTTTGTCACAAGCAAGATCAGGCTCAAAGGCCTTCAGTAAATCAAAGCCCTCAACCAGCGGCCCAAAAACTGCGCAGACCCTCCCCGCCGAGCAGCGGATAGCAGCTGGCGATGACAGTTGTGTATCCCTTGCCCCGCGCCGAGGTGAGCATGTGCCTGAGTGGCGGGTTAGCATAGAACCGTGGACTTCACGCGAGATCCGATGGCACGTCTGAGCTGCCAGGAGAGTTTGCGTGGCATGTGGCATACGGGTCCGTGTGGCCAGGAACTGTTGATTTCATGATTCTTGTCAAGCTCTGCCCCAAACCATGCATTTGTCCGAAAACGTTCAAAGAATCAAACTTGGTTGCGCGGTGGAATCGAAAAACAATTGGCTAGGAGCCGAAGCTTCCCCCGTTGTCACGAGAGGACATGTGTGAGCGCGCATGTCTTTGCTGAGTTCAAATACTATTGATTGCCTCTGAGCCCGGAAGCCACGAAACCTGCATTGGTGCCAAACACCCATGGCCTGTACTTCTCTAAATTATGGTCCTTTTTTCGGGGTATCTTAAAAGATGGGGGCCGCCTTGTAATCAGGAACCCAAGAGCGACCATGTTTTCGAGAAGTGACCACAGAGTGTTGGAGGCTCTTTCCAGTTTGTAGAGTGCAGGATTTGGAAATTCCCTGAACCCTATAAGCCCTAAGCCCTAACCCTTTTTGCTGTGGGCAGCAGGACTGAAGTTCCAGGGTCCCTGGACTCCACACTACGAGTTGGCTCCAAGCGCGAAAAGCCAATTCGAAAGCCTAACTAGGAAAGCAACAATACTACATAATAGCACATAATGGCACAAGTCGAGAGCATAACTAGGAAAGCAACATTAGTACATATAGTAGTACACAATAGTATATAGTAGCACATAGTGTATAATATCGTATAATCGTGTATTGAAGAGTCTTTCACAGTATGTAACAGTAGCCTTTGCCCCAAACCCCTCCAAACCGCCTAATGTAGTAAACAGGGGCCTGGATAATTGGAATACGGTTTTGGGGGGCCAGTATAGTAGATTCATAAAGGGACCATCATCATAAGGGAATACGATTAGGAATCTATTCCGACCCCTCCATATTGCCTTCAACCCAAGACCGCCCAGGGCACTGATTGAAGAGGGCCGAGGCCGGTCGGAACCAGCGGCAGGGTCGCTGCGTCCAGGCACCTCTAAAGAGACACCAGGGGTCTGCCTTACATAGTTGCATACTCCCAACTAAATTGTATGACAAATGTAGCCCCTATATTCTAGAAACACACACACACACACATGTACCTGTACTATCCCTATACACCCACGTCGCCGCAAACATAGCCCCGATCATTGCTTGCCTGAGTGCCCCTTGTAAGGGTCTGTCGCAAGAATGGAATGGCGAGTTGCCTGAGTTTTCTAAGGACTTGGGGTTTATCTTCAAAAAGTATATTATTTTACTTCGAACATCCCCACCTTGCTCCTCGTTGAAAGGAAAGAGAGCAAATAAGATGTTCAAACAAAGACACATTGATTCACATGCGCTTTTTTAGTTTTTGCTTGCAATTGGGGTTGGGCACTCCAGAAAGTCTCTGGGGTTGGCCGTTGGGCACTCCAGGGAGTCTCTGGGTTGGGCAAGTAGTTTCTGGGGGTCTCTGGGTTTGGGCACTCCGGCATCTTCTGGGGTTGGGCACTCCAGCGTTTTTAGGGTGTCTGGGCTTGGGCTCTCCAGGAAGTCTCTGGCTTGGGCACTTCACAGAGTCTCTGGGGCACTCCAGCGCGGGCTGGGCACGGGAGACTCAGGGTATTGGGCACTGCAGGGAAACTCTGGGGTTGGCGCTCCAGGGAGGGCACTCCAGGAGTGTCTGGCATTGGGCACTCTGAGGTTGGACACTTTTCCAGGTCGGGCGCTCCAGTGAAACTCTCACGTTGGACGCCAGGGAGAGTCCGGGGTTGGGCACTCAGGAGTCTCTGCGTTGGCAGTCCAGGGAGACTCTAGGGTTGGGCACTCCAGAAAGGCCCACCGGGCACTCCCTGTCTGGGGCATTTCAGGGAGTCTCTCGGAGTAGACCGGGCGAGGAGAAGAGTTCCGGGCGAGGAGAAGAGTTGAGTTTAAAATCTAACAACCCCACACCGAAGGTGGGGAACCACACACCTTGATCACCTGTAACTCTGCTACCGCCTGGGTCGCATTCTCTCCTATAGCTGCAGGACGAGTAGCAAGCATAACCCCGCAAAACCTGTAAGCACACAAGAAACATTACAGAGTCCCAGGCGAACCCTAAAGGCCAACCCCCCCTCCCCCCGGTCTTGACGCCTCCGCCCCCAGAAAGTTCGGCGATCAAACCTGGGCGGAGCGTTTCTTTGTTTAGCGAGAGTTTTACAAAGGATTAGCAAAGGGCTGCATGCCTTTAAGAGTGGGGGGGCTGTCGAACCCAATGCAACCCTACGCCCTGCCCCTACCCTCTGCTTCTCAGCGGCTGTCACAGTGGTGGAAGGCCTTGTCGAAGTCCACCGCGTCCATAGCCTTGACCCGGAGTCCCCAGTACAGCAGCCTAGCTAAAGCAAGGGAACCCGTGCTTCTTTGCATTGGGTTTATAGGGGAAGCTAACCCTACCAGTAACAAACGAGAACAACGGTTCAACATGAGCTGAAGGTCTGAGAAACCTTTTGAGGCTTGTGCTTGCCTCCAAGCCCCCCAAAGAAACCCTAACCCCTCGAAACCCTCACACCTCCCATCTCCTTCAATGCCCTCGGAGCCCTCCCTGACAGCAGCTAGGCCCCGGGCTATGGCGGGACGATCCTGGGGATGTGTTCGGCATTTGAGGCTGGAAGAGGTTTGGGATTCGGTGTTCTTACCCTTATACGATCAACCCCCAGTCCAAGGCTTCAAGAGAATGAACGAGTGATTGAAACGCATGAACGAAACGTACCGTGTGCTCACTCTTTGCTTCGCTTCTTCATTCGCTAATCATTAGTTTTCATTCACTTCACGGTAATAATAAGATAACGGGCGCATTTACAACTAGTTTGCACCCCCCCCCCCAACAATAATACAGTTGTAGCCCCAATAAGATAGGTGGTGAAAGAATACTACGAATGTGTTCACTCAACTCTTAATAATACTCCACAAGCCTGTTATGAAAGGTCCCGTGTGGAGGGAACAACGGCAAGATTCCTAAACTAGTTCACTGGGAGTTTTGAACGCGAGGGGTTTCAGGATCGACCCCCCAAAATCCTACCAGAGACTCGCAACCGTTGCCCTTAAGCAAAGAACTCTCCCTCAAGGCATTGAAAGGCAAAAGCTTATATAAGTTTAAACTTGAGAAGATTATGCCACAAAACCTGAAAGCCCCAAAAAGTTCAAGTTCGGGTCTATGGGCTGTGGAAGTCAGGGGGATCATGGTTGCATCATTGGGCACAAAAAAAAGAGAACTAAGGAACCTGTCTCTGAACTGAAGCGGGAAAGGCACGAACTGGAGGTGGTTCCCCAGCTCGTGGCCCTCCTTGACGGCCCGCTGCAGCAGCGTGCGGTAGCCTCAATTGCGGCGCTGTCTCAGGGTGCAAAATTTTGTGGGCTTCACAAGGAGCCCAAGTCCCACCTCCACAAACTCCAAACGGAAATCCCAAGACTGGAGGCCTATGCGTTTACAGGCGGCTTGAGGGTTTCTGCGGGCTTGAGGGTTTCCAGGGCTTGCAGAATCCCCAGAAGCCCTGAAAATTAATCCTGCCCGCGGCACGCTTCCGCAATGCTGCCGGCGGCCCACCTTGCACGTGGCGGCTCGAGGTCAGGGCGAAGGAAGTTGAGGGGCTTTGTAGGGGCTTAGAGGCTCCCCCTGGAAGTACCCGAAATCTCGCACAAGAGCTACTTGAAGGCCTGCCTTGTTCTGGCGGTAAATCGAAGCCAGACATGATCATCAAGGTAGCTTTGACCTGGACAACATGACAGGTGTCACCGACCCTCTCTTTGCAAGTTCAGCTGCATGGTTCACTGGTTCTCCTTTGGTCTCCTTGGCACCCTCTTTGCAACAGGTCCATGTGGTCCATGCCCCTAAGGGGTAGCCTCACACGCAAAGGGTGGGCCTTGTTCTTCTTGAGCACATCGAGGATTTCCTGACGCTGGTGCCACAGTGCGACGTTTCATGTGTCCGGCCCGGGCCCTACAAAGAGACCTCTGATGAGACTCTGCTACAAAAACCCTACTACGCGGATGAGGGTGTTTAGAACGCTGTGGGCGTTGAAGCGCAAGCGCCTCCAGCTGGGACGGCTTGTCCAGCAGCGGCACGTCGTCAATGGTGAGGGCGCAGCGTGGCTCACTCAGCTGGTATCGCCACAGAACCTGCTGGCTGACCCTATACCCTAAACCCCTTAGACCCATTCTAAACAAGACTCGATCGGAAGATCAAAAAACCCTCTCCTCTAAATTGTGGTCTCTATCGTGTGCCCGTGTTGTTCTTTGGCCCCTTGTGTCTGGGACTCTATGAAAACAGGATAGTTTGTACGCTTCCTCTGGGCACAGTATGTTGTGGCATTTAGAGACAAGAGAGTGCTGCCGTGGATCGGGTGGGACCACAGGCTGTGCACATCTGCAAGCTTGTTTGAACGGAAGCTCGAAAACAAAGAATTGACACTTCCATGCTGGTACTGAAAGCACGTTCCATGGGCCAAGGCTGTGCCGTTCTCCATTGTCATTGCGCACCTAAGGGTCCATGTGTCTCGGTTGTATATATGCATATATATATATATACATACATACATACATACATACATACATACATACATACATACATACATACATACATACATACATACATACATATGTTGGGCCTCTGTATACACCCTGCACACACCGAAATGTTACCTGATTGTTATACCCTGAAAAAAAACAACATGAGCCTACCAGCCCCAAATCGGAGGCGTCGTTCAATGCCGGGCGACATCCGACGGGCAAAGTCGCGACACCTAAGTCAGAGTTGCAGAGTCCTGCATGTGTACTGCCCGTGACACTCAACGAATTGTACACAACACGAGGGTGCTGAGAGCAGTTTGCCTCCGCAACCTTTCCTGATTGATACGGCGGCGGGATTAGTGAACCATTGGTTGAGAAGCGCGCCAGGCAATTCGTTGACCACAGGCAATCCCAGCAATACGTTTAGAGAAGTATCACCTCCAACCCCGAGCCGAACCGAACAGAAAAGCAACATCCAGCACCGTACCATATCGAACCATGCCCTCCATCACAACTGTAACTGCTTTTTTTGTGTTATCATCTATGTATACATGGACATGAAATTTCATCATCTGCCCACCCTCCCAAGGTCGGCGAGAGACGAGGTCCACAGACCAGTCGTGAAGAACGTAGGCCTCCTCCTTGGCAAGGAGGAGACAATCAGGTCATGATCGTCATCAAGTGATAGTAATCATCACAGGTCACATCATATTCTGAACTTCTGGACGCTTGCGTGACAGCGCACGCATTGGGAAGATTTTGGGCGCAGGGCCGAGGGTGAAGGAGACAAGCGCGGGAAAAAGAGACATACGATCTGTAGAGAACACATACCACGACTGACAAGATGTTGCACTTTGACACGACTTCCACTCTAAACCCGATAAACCCTAAACCCTTAATCCCAAAATCCCAAAATCCATAAACCCTAAATCCCTTCATCCCCAAGTCCCTGCATCCATAAACCCTAAATCCCTTAAGTCCCCCAAGTCCCTCCATGCCTTTTGCAGTGAGACCAAGGCCAGGTCAGCAGTTCCTTCTGCTGCCAAAGGCAGCCGCAGCTGGAGCTCCGAGGCGCTCGCATAGGTGCCCCTGAACTCCGCGTCAAGTGGGGGCAGATGGTCGAAGTAGCCCTTGCGGTCCGAGTCAGAAATCGCAAGCCTCAGATCCTGGCCGTTTGCGACGCAAGTGCCGGTGTACTTCTGATCCCAGGCAGCTCCTGCTTCGTACGGGTCAGGCTCGTCGTCTTCGTCATCTCTGTCTTTGGTCTCCCGGATCGCAATGCGGAAGGCGCCGTCGCTCTGAAACTCAGCCGTCACGTCAACCGTGGTGTGACCTTCCTCGTACATGCTCTTCGAGGAGACCGTAAAGCAGCCGCTTGGCAAAGACGACATGACCAGTGTCAAGCCCGAGCTGGTCTCGGCAAGCCTCTCGTCATCCTTGAGCACGGTGCCGCCATGGAGCCTATACTCCCCTTAGAACCTTAATACAAATAATCTTTTAAATATCCTCTTGGGTGTTTTATATAAACAAGAATAAAAAATAACTCCCAAGGGGGATATAGGAGCAATGTCATCCGAGCAGGGCTTTCACCGACTGCTTCTTGCAGCTGCTCCTTCAGGGCCCGGACGGTTCCCTCCTCACTGAAGTCCACTTCAATCTCTCGGCCACCGGGCGTGCAAACGACCACCTTTCGTAACTCTGCCATGTGTGAAGCTCCACGTTGGCGTCGCTCCTATAGTGCGGAAACCGCATGGGGCGGTTTCTAGCGCTCCTTTTTGTGTTCGAGCCGGCATGTGCATCATGCAGGAACCGATGAATCCCTAAAGCCTGAACACCAACCCTTAAAAGGGGACCTTTAAAGGGGAACCGGAAAAGACCTCATGTAGGTCCGTGCCTCGCCCAACCTCCTAATAAACCTGAGCAGTGTTAGCAGTTAGCACAACGAAAAGCTTGCGTGGCTTGGGGTTCAGGAAACCTAAACCCTAAACCCTAAGCCGTAAACCCGGCAAACCCTAAACCCTATACGCTAAACCCTATAGAAGAGGACCAGAGCTCCATCCTAAACCAGCCCGGCGCCTAAACCCTGAGAACGCCTACTAGGAGTAGCACGGTTAGGGTCTGGGGTTTAGGGTGAATAAGAACCCTTGTTCGCAAAGTCCTATAAGCCTAAGACCCGCAGCACTCCAGAAATCCAAGCGTACAAGAGGATTTTTCAGGGGCCCTTACATTAACCCCTAAAAGGATCCCTCAAAGCGACCCATGCTAGTAATGCTAGTCATGCTAGCAAAGCTAGTCATGCTAGTAATCCTAGTAACACTATTTACTCATCGTACGAGTAATACTAATAATCCTAGTTCGTAATCCTACTAATGCTAGTAGTACTAGCAACTAGTAGTACTAAAGGGAATACCACTAGTGCTGGTACTCCATGAAGGCCAGCAGCCAGCAGAACGCACAGAAGAAGTGCGAGGACCCACAAAGTCCCAGACCTGGCAAAGGGGCTTTAGAGGCCTGGGTGCTGGATCATGGGGGAGCCCTGTAGCAGGCCAAGCCAAAGTCAGGAGATTCAACCCGAAACCCCCGTAATCCCCCCTGTGCGTTCTACACCTTCTTTGAAAAACCCCCAAAACTCCTAGACACCCTGCTTCGGGCGGGACGTGCCTGCGAGCAGCCCACAGCAGCGTGGCCAGACCCAGCAAAAGACCTCGGACAGCTCAAGGGGCAACGTGGGCAACTCCCGGATATCCATAAGGGTTTAGGGTTTAGGGTTCAGGCCCCTTCTTCAGCGTTGCAGGGATTCCAGGGTCAAGGATTCTAGGAAAGAGGGCTGCTTGGGGGGGAGCTGCATAGCCATGTGGGGGTGGTCTCTGAGAATCTTTCTTGAAGCTGAGGGCGCAGCTGAACCCCACAACTCCTCAAACCAACAAGGCCCTGCAGGCCCTAAAGCCCCAAAGCCCCCAAAAACCTAAAACCCAACAGCTCCAAGTCCAAAACCCTAAACCCTAAACCCTAAACCCCAAACACCAAAAATCACAAGGCACCCAGCACCGCCCGCCGCGCTGTCGGAGACGCGGCCGCGGCGGCGGTGACGCCGCGGACAGTTTTCATGGCTCTGCTGGGGCTTGCGGTCTTAATGGGGTCTTAGGAGGATTGGGGGGGGGGGAGGGCCTCTCCGGGCTTGTGGAGCCTTCGGGTTGTAGGTGTGGGAGGGGGGGGGGGGGCGGTTGAGTCAAGCTGAGTTCCTTGAGGGCTTTAGGATGTCTGGAGGTTTGGAAGGCCTTGGTCTGCGATTCAGGTCTTGGGGTTCAGGATTTGGCTACCCGGTGGCCTCGTGAGCCAGGCATGTTTCAAGGTGCTGTGAGGAACTGCCCGCAAAGGACCCTGTCTATGAACCCCAGCCCTGAACCAGAAAATAGTCAGACCTGAACACTGACTATGATAATCTACAAGCCCCCTCCCCCCAGCCATTCGGGCACTCTAAACGTTAAACTTAAACCCAAAAGCCCCACGTGGTGCCCTCCTCGGGGTTTGGAATAACGTTGGTGGGGCTTCAGGGCATGCAGCCCCTCTCACCCATACATCCAATCCGTAAGCAGGAGAGATGACTTAAAGCAACATTCGACCCCCCAAGCCCCTCCCGAACGGGCCTCACTGCGGTAGCCTCGCAAGGAGATGACTAAACTCGGGGTCACAAGGATTGCTAGAGAGAGGGGCGGTTTTCCTGAAATGGCGTGGTTGAGGGCTTACGGGTCAACTGCTTTCCTAAGCTGCCAAAAAGAAACCGGTTCATCGTTTTCAAGGTAAGGGTGACGGGTTTAGGGGACCGGAGTTTGGTGCAACCCTCATGTGGCCCTTGCTGCTGCGATTGGACAAAAACAAAACAACTTCACCTCTTAACCTCGGCCTAAAAATCTCTAAGAACCCTAAAGCCCTGCCGAGGGCAAGAAACCCGAAGTTGAGTTCACGGAGCTTCGGTGAGGAGGCGGCCGAGCTTCACGGAGGCGGCGTGAACTGCCATCGCACCTCCCAGCTGGACGGTTGCGGGTGTAGTGGCTTTGCGTAGGCTTGCCGTCTTGGGGGGTCTGATCTAACGTCATCGGCTATGGTAGAGACCAAGGAAAGGCAATTTAGATCGCCAACCCCCCCCCCTACACTCGGGGTCTTTAACGCCTCACAGCTGCGAGAACGGTGCTTCCCTTCAGACCTTCTGACATCTTCGCGACAACGGGGAACCCGGTGTTGCTGTTGGAAATACCCTCAAGCTAAACAAGCCTCGATTCCAGGCAACACCTCAAGACCTCAAACCCGAAATCGCCATGTGAAGCGGCAACAGAACCTGGCCTCCGGCACCGGGTATTTGAGCTTCGAGGTCGTCCACCTCTTCGCTGTTTCGCTCAAGGAAGGTCTTTTCGGAATTCAGGGCGTAGCCCTGCCTTCAGCCACCCCTTAACAGTATGGGATTCAATTTGCGGGAGGCGCAAATAAGCGAGCGCCGAATCCCTGAATCCCTCAGGCCACAGATCCATAAATCGCGCGACAAATCTTCAACCCCTTATCAGCACTGCCCTAAATCATCTAAGCGGCCCTAAACCGCAAACCTGCAAAACCCTCAAAGCCTCCATCTTGGACTGCAAAAAGCCTCTAACTCCTAATCAACCTAAACCCTAAACCCTAAGCCCTAAACCCTAAACCCGCAACCCGCAAGGCCTTGAGCTCCAGGTCTAAGGTGGCCGGCAGGGGACCGCGGCGCGGTGGGGGCTCGGGTGCCTCACAAAGCTTGTTGACCAAAGAAAGCAACATTCTCCCTAAACCCTAAACCCTAAGCCCTAAATAACCCTAAATCCAAAATTCGCAACATGAGAGGTTAATTATAACGCTTGTTCATACTTCGAGACGTTTGAGGTGTTCGGGTGTTCGGTGATTCCAGCGCGACTCTTGCCATGTGAGGCTGAGGCAGCCATGTCCATGACACGAATTAACTTTTGAGTTGAAACTTTAGAGCGTTGGTGGCGTGGGGAATTGCGCTTTGCAGGTCGTCACAAGCACTGAAGACACTCATCACCCTTAATCCTATAAACCCTAAATCAACATTCACATGGTTGTAAGCAATCTGAGCCTGTCAATCCCCTAGAAAAGGGTGTTAACTCTTGAGCTGCGTGTAGGCAGGGGGACCTACCCTTGCACTTGTTGCGGCTGCTGTTGGCTTTACGATTCACCTACTTTGCAGTGCAAATTTCGGGAAGCTGCCATCAACATGCAAGCAGAATCCCTCTCAACCCTAAACCCACCCAACCACCGAAACCCCCTTAAACCCTAAACCCTAGGAACCCTAGGAAGGGCCCCCATACAAATTTCGGAAGCTGCCCCAGATGTGTGCAGTCGATGCCTCCGGCCGTGCTGGCCCCAGCCTGCATGGGGTGCTTAGGGCTTCGGGGACTTTCGGGGCTTGAAAGCTGTTTGGTTTAGAGTGTCCTGTCTATGTTTGAGAGTTGAGGGCTTCACGGGTTTAGCTCTGGGACGATATGATGAAAGTTCTACTTTTTTTCGGGTGCATTCGAAGGGGAAGCCTTTTGATGGGCGGCATGTGGTCCGCCCAATGAAACCTGTGTCAAGCTTTGCGGCTGGTTTCGAGGCTGCACGGTAGCCTGGGGCCTCGAACATCGTAGGCTACTTTGAGCCTGGGAGTCGGTAAGCCTTCAAGTTCCCTAACCTGCCATGGACGTGCTGACTTCCTGACTGGTGCAAGGGTGTCATGCAAGAAGGAAGTTCCACCAGAAAACTTCGTTTGGCTGAGATTCTTTGAGGATCCGGAGATATATCCGGATGATGAGACTGATGAACCCAAAGCCACTGGTCTAAACACCCCCGGTCGATTCCAGGGTGCACTTTAGAAAGCCGGCCTCTCGTCCCGGATTTCGATCCTCGTCACTCCAGAAGCACCTCGTGGTCTTGCGGTGGCGTCAGCGCACGTCACCCTGGAGCCTCTACTAACGCCTGCACAAGCAAGGCCATAAGCGATGCAGATCGAACACGTAACAGGCCTGACATGAGGGTGCACATGACACCTTACACCAGTTTTCGGGCCAGGGAATCTAACAACAAGACGAGAGTTGCGGTTGCTGCCTTGGCCCTGCAGACTTCTGGCACAATTCTACCCGCGAGCCCAATTGATGCGACTGCGAACCTGGGAGACGATTTTCAGAAGTCTTTCTGGACTAGGTGTACCTTTCAACCATGCCCAAAATAATCCCAAAACGCTTTGCTTCCCAACCAGGGTTCTGGAACTACGCAAAATGGGCATAGTTCGACAATCACAACCCAAGTACCCAGAAGGCATACAGGGATGAGGGAGTGCAACTCGTACTGCGGATTTTCCGCTTCCTGTACCAAGCAAGGCAACTTGGTAGCCCAGTAACCATATTATAATGTTATAATAAGGGCACCCTGTTTTTGGAAGGTTACTCTAGAAGGGAAACCAGAGCAAATAAAGGGGTCACAGGGTACCACCAGGCTACCAAGGCAAGTCTAAAGGAGAAGAGCTGGAGCTCCCCACTGCGCACGGCGACTTCCAGTGGCGGAAGTGTCTCGAGGCCTCATGAACCCTAAACCCTAAACCTAAACCCTAAACCTAAACCCTAGACTCCCCCCCCCCCCCCATTGAGTTCAGACCTTGGGGATCCTAATCCGAAGGCAGCTGCTAGCAGCTTCGCATCTAGCACCAGGGAAGGGCACACATGAACCCTGCACCCTAAGGATTCATAAGAATTCAAGGGGGGGGTGGAGTGGAAGGGAGCGGGTGTAAGGGCCCAAGCTTCCCCAAGCAAGGCTTTCAGAAGCCCTTGGTGAGCCTTGCCATTGGAAGATGGGCTCCTTCCACCCCGCCGGTTCCTTCTGAAAGGACCTATAGTACCGTGAAACCCTACAACCCGTCATCCCCGGTGGCACATGGAAAATATACCTTTTACCCATGATCTTAGCTCGGGCCTCGTGGGCAGGGTGTCTGCCAGGACCTGTGACTGAGAGGCCCGCTCGAGTGGTTGAGGGTGGGCTTGGGTTGTAGGGTTTCCGGACTTCAGGTCTTGGGTTTGCGTCGGTTTCGTTTCAGGGTTTTGTGCTTTTTGGGGGTTTAGGGTGTAGGCGTAGACGACGTTTGCCTCGTAGGAGATGCAGTGCTAAGGGCTGAACCCGTGAGTAGTTGGAAAAACCTCCAACTACCCTTTTATAGATCCATATTACAGGGTAGTACTTGTGGGGTCAAGGTAAACTTGAAAACCTCAACTTCCCTAACTGTGAATCCCATGCGCAGCGGTTTTTGGCAGGGATGCGGCAAAGGATCCTAGCAGACCCTAAGCTGCACCCCTCTTCCAAGAGCTCAAACGCCTCAAATTACAAGGCAAAAGCCCTGAACCGGCGGGAGGGGGGGTCAAGCACAATGCTCTCACGATGGGTTTGGAAGGGGTTCATACGGTGTGGGGGGTTGGGGGGGCAGCCCCTCCCCCCCTCCCCAGATTTGCAACACAATACTCGCGCGATAGGTTTGGAAGGGAATCCTTTGCTTTGACGCAAGCTGGCATTGCCCAAAAAAGCAGGGGGGTTGGGGCTTTGAAGCGGTTTGGTTGGATTCATATGCTCTGAAAAAGGGTTTGCACGGCTTCTGAAGTGGACCGGAGGAAGACCAGGGCCAGAGGACCACGGGACAACAGAGCACCGAAGGAGCAGGGGACCAGAGGACGTCAGAACCAAAAATCTGGACCCCAACGACCCCAAACACAACAAAGGCGCAAGGCAAGCCCGGCCGCCTGTCGCTGTCCTCGTTGCCGAGAACCACATCCAAGTGCCAAGACCCGCCTGCGGCCTGGCCACTTCAGGAGTCTTTAGCGGCTAGGGCTTGTAGGGTCTGGGAATTATAGAGTTTAGGGTTTCGGGCCAGGGTTGAGAGTTGAGGGCTTGCGGCTTAAGATGTAAAGGCTCTGGGTTTCAGGCTGCTCGGTCTGGGGTGAGGCTGTGCACTGAAGGCTGCCGCTCCCTCAGGCTCTGGGCTGGATGCAGCAGCAACCCCTCCCAACACTAATTCTTGCAAACTAGGTCGGTGCCTTCATGTCTTCAAGCACCCGAAGCCCCCGAACCCCAAACTCTGAACCTCCTAATGCCCTGAGTCCTCCTCCTCTGTGCTCTCAGGGTCCAAGGACAGCCGCGCCCGGACGGCCTGCTTTAGGTTTCAGGCTTAGGGGTCGGGGCTATCGGACTACCCTGCCCTAAATCGCCCCTGCCTGTTGCACCTTGGCTATTCCGATACCCTTGCAGGCCGCTCGAAACTGTAGGCTGGGTATTCGAAACAGGTCTAAAAAGTTCGAAGCCCAGCAATCAGGCAGGGACCTCGGAAACAGCAGATTTTGGGTTTAAGAGATTCTTCAGGTGGAGTATTTATAGGGTTTAGCGGGCCTTGCTTGCTGAACTGATAGGAGCTGATTGGAGCAGCTCTTCTAGGATCTTTGCCCTTCAGGATATCTGTCAAAGCCCGAGGATGTGTGGTTGGCCTCAGCGCTGGGCGTCTCGCTCGGCGCGGTGCCGTCGGTGGGGGCGTTGGGGAAAACCTGCGCATCACTAATTCCAAGCATTGATTCTCTGAACCCCAAACCCTCGGCGCCTAACCCACATTTGGGGTTTCGGGCTTCAGTTCGAGGAGCTGAAAACCTGGACCCTGCAAGCCCATGAAATCCCATAATCTACATTCTGATTCGAAGAATCTTCATAACCAGTATAACTCTCATAGTCCATTATAGCGATTTCAGCTGTTAGTGTTACTCTACAACCTGTTTTTTACTTTTCATATCCTTTGTATTTGTCGTCATCGCCAAAAGTGAGGATTATCATTGGCCTTGGCTTTCAGCAAGTTCTGTGTGGAGCCTCCAAGGTGCGCAGTAAGGGGCATGGCAGCTCCGAGGTCGTGGACGGCGCCTTGGCCCACTTTGCCCCGTGTTGGGTATTGTAGAAATTCATTTAAGGCTTATAAGGTCTAGGGTTTGAGGGCTCAATTCCTCTTGGAGGCCCCTTTACAGGGATTCCGTTGCGCTTGGGGTAGAAAGCGGATTGCCCTCTTGTGGGAAATGCCCTATCGGAGCCTCAAGGGACCATCCTGTAGTACTTTAAGGCTCAATTAGAGAGCCAACCCCTTAACCCTCAACCTCTGCAGCCCTAACCCTGAAACCATAGGGATCTTGTCGATGTAGGCTCCCCTTCTCCGCTAAGCTCCGTGCAAGCCGAAGGAAGCCGCTTGGGCTGCTCGCCGTGCCACGCCATGCCTGCTCAGCGTCTGTGTGGTTTAGGGTTTAGGGGTATTGCAGGGTGGTTTAGGGTTTTAGAGGTTGCAGGGTTTAGAGTCCTCGTAAGCCCCCAACCTGAAAGCCCAGCGTCTCGGATTTTGGGATTTGCTCCAAGTGATAGTATCACGGTTACCTGCATCAACTTGCGCAAGTACATCTCTACCTAGCCTTCAGGGTCTAGGCTACTTCGGTGTTATAAGCGTCTTAGGGTTAAGACGGTTAAGATTTATAGGGCCCTGCTGTAGGGCCTGAGAAGCCGTAAAAACTACTGAGGTCGGCGGCCTCAGAGATCCAAATGCTGCGGTCGGAGAAGTTGGCACAGACCTGTGATCCAAGGGGTCAAAGTTTGAAAAGGATGTGGGATGTGGGATGTGGGGTTCAAGGTTCAGGGATCTGGGGGTTTGAGGGCCTTCAGGGGGTGTACATTAGGGCTTCAGATTTCGGGGTGGGAATCGGGGTTTAGGGCTCCGACGGCTTCGATGGGTGTAGGCTCTCTGCGAAGGCATGCAAAGTGCCTCCTTACGTCTGCTTCACAAACACCTGCCCGAGACAGAACCTGCAAAGCCTGTCCCAGCAGCACCCTGGATCCGACCATATGCACCCTGAACTTCGTTAGAGCCCAAACGGATTTGTTTCGCATGCAAGCATAGGTGCCCCGACCAGGGGCGGCTGCACACTTGGCACCAGCGACAGAATCAAAGCCCGGCTTTGGTGGACGTGGTATGCCTAAGCGTCGGGGGGGGTGGACGATGGACGGCGAAGGGACTTTCGGATTTCTTGTGAGGTACCACCTGTACCCTGCAAAATCGCGAGCATCGACGCAAGGACCTTGCCGATATCTGCAGATTCATCGCACGACAAGGACCCAAACATCAACCTCCTGTGCGACTCCCTCCTCCCTAACAACAGGACAAATCCCCCAACAAAACAAAAAAGATTCCTCAAAAAAAGTCGACTGCCGATCACAACTTGTTGTGGAGGTGCCAGTACGCTTGACAACTTGCACGCCCGAGCCGTAAGTCATGAAGCCCTACAAGGATTCTTCAGCTCACTTTGCTAGAGCTTTGGAGCAAAGTGAGCAAAGTGTGCAAAACGGAAGTGCAGCATATGCTGGGCCCGAGGCACCCAAAGGCGCAGGTCTGTATACTGTACAAGGGAGGACGGGATCCCAGGACTTACTCGGATTCGGAGTCCAGCGTCGGCAGATTGAGCGCGGTCAGATCGTCTACCTGGACAGGGTGTAGCGGATGTCCTTGCGGGAAAACGAACGATGCCACCTTCTCCGCAATGAAGGCGAAAGGGAGATGTCCAGAACGCCCCAACAGAGTTGAAAGCCACTTCAGCCGCTTTCCGTAAGGATCTCTCCAGCCCGGCAGCCAAAGCTCCATCTCAGTTACAAAGTCCTCTTCTTGGAGAAAGGAGTAAGGATCTTCCAAGGCAGCAACAAACTCACACGCTGCACAGGAACCTCCACTCTCCAACAATTCCTTCAGGGCCCGTTTACGCCGCCGGTGCTCCGTGCACAAGCTCACTTCAAGGGGGCCCTTCATGGTATACCAAACAAGCTCATCATAAAACTGTTGCGTAAGTGTTGGCCTCAACAGCGGCTCCTTGCTAAACAAGCTGAAAGATGTTTCGGCCCCGGGCCCTTCCAAATCTCTGAGCCGAAGCAAGCCAAACCACAAGCGAAAGCTGCCGCTGTCGGCTCCGAGGCAAAACGCCACGACAACAGGCGGAAGGTCAGCAGCTTTGGCAGATTCGTTGATGTTGGAGAGAATCCAACCAAGTGTTTTCTGATTGCCGCGTTTGAACGACCACAGCACATCCACCACTCGGCCAGCAGTGTCTGAACCTCGCAGCACAGCGCGAGGTTCTGCCTCATAGCTGTCTCCAGTGGATGAGCTCCGCATCAGAGCTGGGATTACCACTTCCAACCAGCGGGTAAAGTTCTCGATCGGCAAGGACACTTGGAGGACAAAACGGAAAAGCACATCTAGGGAGTTTGCCATGCCAGTGCAGAGGGACTTGAAAAGGACTTGTTGGGTTTCGGGGGGCACTTCTTGACCCGAAAACGTAGCCATCAGACTCCAACTTATCAATTATTCAGCTGGAGTGAATTGTACCTAGGACCCCTAAGAACTCTAAGATCACTACCCGCTCCAGGTGTGGAGCCCCGGTTCAACACCACCACCGCCCACCACCACCCACCCTCGCACACAGCTTCCACCCCCATGAATCAGTAGGTTACCGAGCTCAGGCGTTATGTCGGGTTCCGGGGCTACATACAGTTCTATTTTGCAACCTTGGAAAGGGTTGTTGCAGTCTAGAACCCCACGTCCTCACCCATGGACACCCTCTACAGACCCTCCATAAACCTAACGCCAAACCCCCGACCCCTAAAGCGGTCGACCGACATCTTGCCGCTGAGGTACGGCATTCAGCAGCACCCTTGTTTGTTCTCCGCTTGTCAGCTCCAACGGCACATCCTGAGGGCATATTCAGAGTTCTTGGCTGCCCCAGGCCCTTGACCGCATATAAATTTGGCGAATCCAAGTGCCGCTACTGCCGGACTTGTTTAATTGTTCGGTTTGGGAAAAGAGGTTAGAGTGGAAGGCTCCGGGTTACGGCTTTTTCCTATCAGAATACAGAGGCCCCCTAAAGAGCCCCCTCCTCCCCTTCGCACCCCCTCGCACCCCACTGGCCCCACCAACACAAAAGGTCCATAACACAAACGAAAGCCAAACTTGTGTTCTCGCCCCTCTTTGCCATATATATATATATATATGTGGGGAAGGATCTGCTGCCTTAAAGGGGCTGAACTGTGACAATGTTGATAGGAGGTTTGGCTTTTGTTTGGGTTTCGGTTTCGGGCAGAGCTGTCCGCAAATACGTCCACTTCAGCAACTGTCGGTTGTCTCTGTATGTTCAAACTACTACTTTATGTTGCATAGGAAACTTCCTTTTCCCCTGTTGGGGCTCGGTTGTTCTCGGGTTTAGGGTTTATTAGGCCCTCTGGCTCTTTTGGATGCCCCTAAGGGCTGGGCGCGCAGCTGCCCAGAAGCATGGCGCTGCGTGGGATCAAGCAGGGAGGGCCTCGGAACAGAGGACATGGGTTTAGGTCTTTAGTGTATGGTTTATCCGGGCCCCGAACGATCGGCATCCGAACCATCTATAAACTCCACATCTGTCTGAGGTGGTTGGTGCTCAAAAGCGAGACAAGCGCATCGCGAACGCTCTTACACGTGTGATCGGACTTGCGACAGAATCGAAGCAGTGAATGAAACTGCGATGCAGCCGGACAGCGCTGTGCAATGATGCACATCTTCAACACTGCCAGGGGCAAGGCAAGCCATCCAAGGCCGGTCCAGCCGGGCAGCCGCCCTAGTGCGATACACTTATCACTTCGACATGAGGAATTCTGAAGTGGCAAGTTCGGGGTCGCTCCATTCGACATGTTTGGCAGGTGCTTTTTCTGCCTGGGCTTAGGCCTGCAAAGTTCCGGGCGGGCTCAGAGAGATGGGTTTCGGAAGCGAGCAGGATGAACCGCTGCCCACATTCAAAACGGCCCCGTAAAGTAACAAATAGAGAAAAACAACTAAAACAAGCACATAGACAGATATTCAGATTCTTCTCGTACGGAGTATAGACATATATGTATATATATACACACACACTTATGTATGACTGCACTATGTAAGGTCCTTATGTTGAAATCCAGGGCTCGAGAAGAGGGCAAAGGGATTGCTGTGGAGCTCGGTGCCCCTGGGCCAGTCCAAGATACATGTCCCTGCTTAGGGGCTTTTCAGGTTTCAGGTTTCTCAGGTTTTCTAAGGAAAACCATGGAAACCACTGCGAATCAAAAAGGTTTCTCAGGTTTTCTAAGGAAAACCATGGAAACCACTGCGAATCAAAAAAGCACCTTCAAAGGCACTCGACTCTTGTGCGTGGCTGACACCAGAGGAGGGGGACGCGCCTTCCCGCGCTGCAGGGATGCGGCGCCTGTGTCCAGAGACATTTTCTGGTCTTTCGGGCTCAGGGCTGCGTGGGCCTCGGGGCCCAAGTAGGGGTCAAGGTCGATGGCTTGGGGGCATGAGGTTTTGATAGCGCAATGCTGGTGCCTGGGGCTCCCAAACGACGGTTCCAACTGAAAGAAAAAAACGAATTCGAACTACAAAGGCGACTCCATATGTGTTGAGCTTCCATAACTCCTCATCGATCATCGACCGTCGATCGTTGCCAGACAACAAAGCAGAACAGAAAGACACACACACACACATACACACAGACACAAGCCCCACCACCCACACACACTAAGTGACATGGATCCCCCCTCACCAGTCGGCACTAAATTGCGTGCTGCGCACGACATCCCCCTTGGATTCAGTGCCGAGGCCTCGGTGTCCCCTCAAAGATGCCCTGAACTCTGAGAGCTAAAGCCAACCGCACGAACCCTCAGCCATAGCCCCGGTGAGCCCCAACCCATCTACAAACCCCATGGTCGGCAACCCGACAATCCCCCCCCAATCGCCACCTACAGGACCACCGCCAGAGGCCTGGGCAGGAGTTTAGGGTTCGGGGTTTAAAGGCTTGCAAGATTAAAGGATTGTAGACGCACAGGCTTCGTAGGGCTGCCTGCAGTAGACCGCGGTAGACTTACACAGGTCCAGGCGATCAAGGGAAGCAATGGGATGCTAGCAGTCTGTCGGCGACATGAGCCTAACAAATCTGCATGTTCGGATCCTCCGACCTCAGCTTTCCATCCCCATCAAGGAGCATCCCCATGAAGTCCTGGGGACCTTAGACCTCAATTCCTAAACCCAGAACCCACTCACAAAAGTGGTGCACCTTAACCCTTGTGGGCCCTTCGCGGTCTTAGAGATACGAATGCCTCTGTGTAATTGCTTGGGCTCTCAAGAGGAACCATAGTTTGGTTCAGCTTAGGGGGTTTGGGGGTTCTAGTAAGGCTTGCGGGTGAGGGCTTGCGGGCTTGGGGGGATCTTCGGAACTCGGGGACGATGCTATGAAGGTCGTATATGGTATCAGGGTCCCTCCATTCCGAGGGCCCGGCCTGGCGTGACAAGTCCTGCGCCGGGCAGGCGGTCATCATCATTTCATGTGAGATGGGCCGCCAATGGCGGCCAGCTTAAGATGCACATCTTGCAGGAATGGTGGTTTGCGGGTGATGAACGAACCCCCGGCCCTCTCAAATCTCTTGTCGACCCCTTATAGCCCCGGAAGACTCTGCGGACCCTTAAGCTTCAAAGGTCCAGCTGCAGGGGGCTGCCCCAATGCCCGGGTGGCGTTGTCACCTCTGGGTTTGTGGGGTCGGGGGGGGGGGGGGGGGGTTTGTGGGGTGGGCGGCTTTGTGGGGTCTACGGGGTTTAGTAAGTCGGGGGCTTAGGATGTTGGAAGGCGCCAGGGCTTGCGTAGCGTGTCGGCTTTTAAAATTAACCCATAAGCCCTACAAGCCTAGAGAGTCCAAGAGGCCGTCCTGAACTTGGTGCACCTTGCCGGCGACCAACCGATCGAACCGTTGCCGTGCCCCCTGCAATCCCTGGAGCTTTCAACGCCAGGTCGAACACAACAGGCAACCTCGATTGTTTAACATGGGAGCCGAACGCCCAAAGAAGGGATACCACTGGGCTCCTCGACTCTAACACCTCACCGAGCGATTGATGCATATTGAGGTCCCTGCACTTGTGCCCCGCAGGCGCATGACCAGTGCTCGCTTCGGCTGGGCCTGTGTTCTACTTTAGGTGACCCAGAAACCAAAGTCATAGTATGCAAGGGAGCCCTTGTTTTATTGAATGAGGTAAGGTTGTATTAGAGCTTAAGCTTTGATGAAGGAAATATGAACGGGATTTACTCGCCAGTCTAGACTTGAGGTAGCAAGGCGCAGAAGCGTTCATGCGATGAGACTCTCGGAAGCTACTTGACCACTTACTAAAGAAAGAAGGAGCATCTCAAATTTGCCGCATCCCTGTGTACGTTGGAGCCTGCAAGCAGCAGTGGGTGCTTGTTGCTTAGGATTTGGGGTCCAGCAGCCACTGCACATCAGGCAACGCGTCTTTATAACCCTAAACCCTTTACCCTAAACCCTAAACCCCAATTGCAACATTTCCTGTGCAAAGTATCTACAGCCCGCCGCCTCGGCCGAGGTGTTCCGAGGTGTCCCCTGTCACCATGTCAAGCACTGCAGATCTACCGCCGAGGCCAAGGGGTGTTTGGGGGTTTCGTACTCCGAGCCATGGAACCCACCTGTTTCATCTGCGATGACTCACTGGCCAGGCAAGTCTGTAAGGGGCAAGTCCACCAAAACCCCCTCCCAACCCACATTGCAGGCCTGGGAGGGAGGAACAACACCAAAACCAATATGCCCCCCCCCCCCCCCCCCCTTATAGGCACATTTCCAAGGGCAAGAAGATGCTCCCCAACACCTCCCCCTCCCCCCCCACAATCTCGTGACAAGACACCTGCCTCCAACAGGGCCGCTACGGCGCCTCAGCTCGGCAAGTTGACTCAGAATGCATTGCTCATGACACCCCCGCGGCGAGCAAAGGCCGAGCCAGCAGCAGTGCAGAGCCATTTAAAGATACCTCAACCGCACACCCAAGCTCCAAACCCATACCCTGAACCCTATGCATCTTCAAGGAAGCCAAAGCCCCCAACACCAAGAGTGCCTAGAGTCTGCTTCCGCGGATAGACATACTGTACCCTGAGGCCACAAGAGGTTTTTTGGCTCTGTATCAAAGCACGAATGCTCTGCGTGTCGGGCCTAGGGAACCCAAAAGGGCATCTGACATCCCAGGGCACATACAGACTCCCAGATCCCCACACGCAAAGCTTGATCGCCTTTTGCCCGACAAGGCACTCGCAGGGAGCCATGGGCAGGGGAGATAGTCGTCACCGGAATCCTTCAGATGCGACAATTTGAATTGTCTTGCATGGGCAGCAGGATGTCTATAAGGGAGCTGTTCTTTATTCGAGTGCCGCTGTTCTTTGATTTTCTCTTGCGCTTTGCCCTTGCGCGCTCATTGCGCGGCCCTTTCTTCGAGGTGTAGGCTGGGGGCTGGGGTACCGGGTACCGTTCGCCCACGAGCTTCGCCCTTGCGCACTGCAAGGTTTCTTGGGTCTTAAGCCTATTACAATTGACGCGCCCTCTGAATCTAATCTGCGAAAAAGGGCGGGTGTTTAGAACAACCCCACCTAGCCTAGACCTGTCTGTGTCGGGTCTCAGAGATTTCGCGCCGGGCTGTTCCCGGGGTGCCGCGGAGAAAGGAGCACCTTGTGTTGTTGAATGGCAAGAAACCAAACTACCATAAAGGAAGCAGGTAACAAGGGATCGCTAACGAGCCTAGGTACTTGTATACATAGATGTCATTGCCTGGCATTAGATCGTGTGGGCGACAAGCCCTTCACCGATCCTGGCTTCTCAGACCCGGAACCCCCAAGCCCTGAAACCTCTCTGAGGCTCCGGGGACCCTGCCGCGGGCAAGGAAATCTCGCAGGTGCCTGCGTCCTCCTGGCCACGGCTCAAGGCTTTAGGGCTTCTAGGGCTTCTAGGGCTTCTAGGGCTTCTAGGGCTTCTAGGGCTTCTTAAACCCCTCAAGAAACTAATTGAGCTGGCCTGGTCCCCGAGCTGGAGTTGAAGGGGCAGCGCCGAGGTGTTCCGCAGGTAGGCCCCCGCCAGCAGCGAGATCTGCACGCCGCCTGTGGGGGGCGGGGGGGGGGGGGGGGCTTGTGGGGATGATTGTGTGTGTGGGGGCTAATGCAAACCCATGATTTGCCCGGCCACGAAAACCCGAACAGCGGGCGGGATACCCAAATGAAGGCTGCACCCTCCAACCGCCCAAGTCTCCCCAAATTGCCACACAAGATGGTGTAGTGAGGATAGCAACAGGCATGCGTAGCCGTATGCTTGGACCGACTTCGACGAAGGGGACTTCGGCACCCACCCTGCCTCCTTGACACGACTGGCCATCTGCTCCTGTACCTGAGCGCTCGGGAGATGCTTCGGGATACCATCCCACAAGACGGTACGACTGCCCCCGATCCACGCACCAGCGACGCGCGACCCCAACTTTGGCTCTTTAAGGCCTAAGGGTTGGTGGTTTAGAGTTTTGATGTTGTAGAAGGTCTAAGAGACGCAAACCCAATCCTCTACGAATGAGCTTTAAATGCACGGCATACCACTGGGGCCCTTGCTCCGGCATTTCCGCGAAGAGACCTCGAAGATGCCATGCAACTCATCGCTGTCGCTGTTACGTAGGGTCTAGGGGCTAAAGAACCCCCAAAAAAGGATCCAGAATAAAGGCCTACGTCTCATTCTGTGGCTGTAGGCTGTGATTATGGTGACTTTTGGCCCGCGATCACGCTCAGGGTTTTCTCGGGCTTGCCTGGCAGTCATCCTTACTGGTAGCAGGGATTCCAAAGCGGTCGTCATGCCACCAACAAGCCTACATATTTAAGTCATCTTGTGTTATATCTAGAATGTAGTATATTGCACAGCTAATGCATTATATGAAATTATATGTGGTATGTCATATGTTTAACCCTGAACCCCAAAACACAATGCCATGTGTACCCCATCCCAAGTACAAAGCTATTGGAAGTCTCAGGTGGCCGAAGGTAAGCTGAAGCCCTTGTTTCCGAAATGCTCTCGGGCCAAACCCTATAAAGCTCACCAGGCTCTTTAAGAACTCGAAGGGCTTTCGGGGTTAGGGTCGGCTTTTGCTTTTTCACTCCTGGGATGCTGGCACTCACCAGGAGCATGAAACAGTTCCCGGCCCTGTCGCTGAGTTCCTCGGGCGAACAGAAGCCAACTTGCATGTGTGGGTCACTGTGGGTCCATGATCTGATGCCAGAGCTCAGAGCTGTCGGGCAAAGCTGGCACGGTTGCCGTGCCAGTTCTGAGTTGGACTTGCCACTGGTCTGTGAAAACCTTGACAGAATCTCTCAAACTCAATCCAAAACATACGCGACCGCTTATGCCTCATCTCAAAACCCTATTCCTCAGCCCCAAAGCCTTTCCCCACAGCAGCTGTGGCACGCACCACCACGGTGGTCTGCCCCATGGCACACGAAGCCGGGACCTGTCAGGGTTGATAAATCTCATGGTTTGAGGGTTTGACTTGGTGTGTATCAGGACTCGTGGGTTCCAAAGGCGCGAAGGCGAGGCGCGTTTAAGTTTAGACAGTGCAAGCGCAGCTGCTGTTGAGTGAGGGGGAGCATGCATGCAGTTGAATGTTCTGGGCACGAAATGACTGCACAAACCAAGTTCTGCAACATTCCGTTACTTTGGGCTGAATTTGGATGTGGGGTGGGAAGATGGCTGGACACCGTATTGACGCTCATTCTGTACCTGCGTGAGCTTTGTCTGCATTCTGGCGGCCTGGTCACTTGCCAGGTCGGACGACTGCAATCAGGTGCAGCCCTGTACATGCACTGAATTTCAGGCCCGAAGGCCCAGGCAAAAGCTAACGATTCTGTCCAGGAGAAGACCAACAGGCATCCCCCTGACCTTTACAGAAGCTCGAATGTCTATTAAGGGTTTTTTTTCAGGGTCCGTGAGGGACTTGGTGGAATCGGCCCTCTGCCTTCACCTGCACGACGCCGCGGTGGGCACGGCCACTCCCGCGCATGTCGTCGTCTGCTCGTTAGAGGGCGCCACGCAGTTGAGGCAGCTGGAGCCACACCAGGAGCCTCAGCTTGTTTTCCGGCGCAAAGCTGCTACGTACCACAAGAATCCGGGGTGGATGAATGGCCAATGTCAAAGACTCCCGAAAAGGTAATGGTCTATCAGTCTATCTGGGGCTTTCTGGTCCTACTATGGTGAAGGGGTCTCAGAAGAGCTTAAAGGCCCAGGTGCCCCAAAGGCAGCTCCACTTGCAGTGGTCCACCCCGTACTTGGCGGACTGGACGAAGCACTGCGCGCAGCTGCTGCTGATGCCTGTGTCTCCCTCCACACAGGACACGTAGTTAGCACTGTTGAAGCCGAAGAAGATGTTGTAGTTCCTCTGACCGCACTGCGCCAGCAACTTGGGGAAGGTTCCATCCGCATTTCCAGAGCCCAACTTGGACATCTTTGCCTCGTCCGCAGCAGTGCATCCCGCAGAAGCTGTGGCCAAAGAAAGCAAGGAGAGATCCTTCGTCGTCTTGTTCTGGAAGTCACCACGGAGGCCTTCTGCCGAAGTTTCCCGGAGGAGGGATGCCAGGGAGGCGGCAACCAACATCGCGGCCAAGGCTGGGCATGCCATTCTGCAATACAAGAGAGTGGCACGGTGTGGCGCGCAGTGCTTTTAGGCAAGAAGGGCTGCGATCACTCAAGACTCACAAGCTGCTCACAAGCAGTCCAACGTGTCGTAGACTGACAGAAGGCGCACACGTTTCAACCCAATGCCGCCTCTGTCCAGGACGTGGATCCGTCCTTCTCAGCCTCATGGGTGCGGAGAAAAACTCGGAGGAAGAGCTGCATAGCTCAAAGCTGCTCACCCTCAGCAGCCCGTCTGGAAGGCCGACGTCTGCTTCGGGTGTTTCGGCTTGAAGGATCGGGCAAGCTGAGGCAGTGGCGCCGAAGCTGACGACCAAGGGGAACGAGGGATCGTGCTGGAGGGCGCCTGGTATCACTAACAGTGACTCATCTGAACTGTCCACAAACTTTTGACCCCTCTGGGCAAATTTCTGGCATGTTAAAAATTCCGCGGCTTCTTATGGCCTGCAAATGCAGCTGAGGCCTTCTTGCTGTGCGTACATGGCGCCGCTGTCTGCTGAAAGCCTGTTATGCCCCAACTCCAACTAAACCTGCTCTTCAACCAGATGTATATCGACAATTGCACATTGCGAGTTCACCTCCGCTAATTACCCTAAACCCTGACTGCTGTTTTGTTCAGGCAAGGTTAGCAAGGGGGGTTGCCAGGGAGGCCCTGAGAGCCCGGCCCAGCGCGCCCGTCCAGCTTTCTCCTGGGGGAGCCCGGTGCAGCGACACCTTGAGCTGGGAGCCCCCTAGTTTGGTGGGGGTTCTCCCAAGAATCTTGGATACAATTTTGCGGGGTACGTTGTAAAGGGGATCATGCCATATTTATTTGCCCCTGCCCCCCCCCCCCCTCCAAGTCGTTACGCCAGGCGGGAAGGACTTCGGGCTTCTGCCCATCATCTTGTCATGCTAGTGGCTCATCCCCCAGAGCCTGAACCACCCTGAAGCCCAGGCCCCCAAGCTACATCTGAATCTCTGCGCATCACAATCGGAAACCCACAAGGCGTCGATCCCGAAGTCGATCCTGAAGCATTCCTTTCTCGGAGCCCGCAGAACTCCAGGAGCCCGGCCGGGAGACCTCGTGGCGCCTCGTCGGTGCCGGTGCCTCTCTGACCGTAAGCTGCGCACGATGCTGGAGCCACCAAGTCGCAACACCACTCCTGATACACTGAGCCCTAAGAACCCTCAAATCCGGAAACGATGGGGCGCTAACAGCTTCGGATGTTCACCATGTAGAAAATTCTTTCGCGAGGAAACTTTCGGGACCCACAACCCCATAACGACCGCTTATCTCGCTATGAAAGCCTGTTAATTCAGGGGGCCGGCCACTATGAGGGGCTGCCTGCAGCCAGCCCGAAGAGGACGTCGCAGCCTGCCTGGTTGTGGACCTGGCGCCAGCTGTCCAACTTAGTGGGGGATCTGGGAAGACTAAAACGCTCTAGCGACCTCCCAACAACATGTAGAGCCACAATCTCTTTGACACAGAGCGATCATGATACCAATTAGTAGAAGTTAGAAGAGGTCCCATGGTCTAGCAGGCTTTCTGACTCCCTGGACAAGTGGGTAGGCATTCGGACGGAGTAAGGTCCAGCTGGACACCAACCCCCCATCCCCATCCACTACCCAAGGCCGACACACGCCCTCAAGGTCTATATAGTTAGCCCTGAACCTACCCTGCAACCCACACTCCCCAGAACCGAGATCCGCGCCCGCCACATGGGCTCTGCGACAACGTCGCGGAGGAGACCGGACAACCTGTCATGGACACTTCAGCCCAGCAGTCTCTGTGCCTTAAAAACCCAGGCCTTGCTTCTTGGCACCTGAAATCATGATGGACCTTTCTGGCACCAGAAACCTCCTGAGGATCGGCAACCAGCATGGCAACCTGTTCCGTAGCACAGTCTTGTAGGGCTTAGGGGACGAATCAGAAAAGACTTCGCCACACCTTGAAATACCAAGCCGAGCATGTACTTCACATGTACTTCATATCCTGCGGACCTACACCGCCGGAGCTCCAGCAGCAGGTGGAACTCAGCCTGGTCGCTTCGTCGCTGGGTGACACTTCAAGGGGCCAAACGGGTTTGGAGGTTGGGACTTTGAACCCCTATAAGCACAAAAAACCCTTAAACCCTGAACTGCTGAACTACCCTGAACGGCGTTCCTTGCAGTACTGTACTTGCTGCCTCTGGGTGCTGTGACGATTTGTGTTCGGCCCGTTTGCGGGGACTCGACATGTCGAGGATGCGTGAACAACTCTTGGGCTTCAGGTTTGGATTAGGGTTTGGGGTTTAGGATTCAGGGTGTAGGCGTCTATAGGGTTGACAACGCATTCGAGATAGCCACGCTGTGGGCAAATACAAGCAACACATTGACATCACATGATATCACGTGTGTGTTTACAACAAGTTGAACGAAGGAACTGAATCGAAAGCATCTGACAAACCATTAAACAATGATTACTTACTCACCGTGCAAGAGTTCTATGCTGGCAATGTGTTGGAGCGACTCATTGTCAAACATATTGTCTCCAATATGAGCGAATCGGACACATTTGCGAACATTTTTAACGGTACGGGTGTGGAGTGTAGGCTCAAGTCCAGGTTCGATGGCCTGATTCCTTAACAGCCACCCCTCAAGCCCCCAGAATCACTGAGCCATGTCTACATGGCTCAGGGTTGCTGCGCCTCGCCACGGCTGCAGCGCACCGAGTTCCGCCAGGAGACGAGGGCATCAGCCTGCCGTAGGGATTCGGGGATTTCAGGATTCAGGAGATACAGATAGTTGAGTAGGGCTTAAGGAGATACCAGTACAGTTAGTTGAGTAGGGCTTAGGGATTTTCGGGGAGGTGTAGTTGAGCAGGGTGTAGGGACTAGGGGTTGAGGGCTTACATAGTACAGGGTTTGGGAGTTAGGGTTTAGGGTTTTGAGTGGTGTGTAGATGCAGGTGTCAGGCTTCGGTTCATAAGGCTCATGGGGGCTTGGGATGGACTTAGCGTCGGGAGTATGGGGCTTCAGGTTTTGGGGTTGGGTGATGAGGATCGAGGGTTTAGGGCTGAACTACGATTGGGGCGGAATATGGGGTTTATGAAAACCAACAAATACCCAAACATCCCAATCATGGTCGATCTTAAGCCTAAAGCCCTACACTGCACAAGCCTCACAACCCGAAGCCAAAGACACACCTCGCTCACCCCCTCCCGAAAAAGCCTCTCGGTGCAGATCAATCTAGTATGAGCTCGAAGCCGTAGAACTGTTGAACCCTACAAGCCATGCAAGCCGTGGCCGCTTCAGGGTTTTGGGGTTGCAGGGCCCCCCCACCTCCGCGAAAGGGAACTGGACAAGCCCCCCCAAGAGCAACGGCCCTGAGCTGAAGGCACCTCTGGGGTCGTCAAGTTCGCCCTCTTGTAGAGCTCGTAGGCGCTATAAGGACTATAAGGAGGGGCCTTTCAAGAAAGTGCCTGGTTGTGCATGTTGGCTTGAGGGTGTGAGGCCTGTTCAGTGTCCGAGAGAATCATTTGGGGTTCGTAGCCGTGTCAAGGACATGTGTGCATTCCCAACTGCACGTTCGGCATTTTCGGGACTTTAGAGTAGAAGCTTCGGACCGTCAGGGCTCAGGATCAAGACTCACGTGTGAGTTTTGAGGTTCAGGTACTCTGATGGTGCTTTGTGTGCAGCCCATAACATGAGATGTTGGGACGGTGGTTCTGACGCAAACCCTGTATCCCGAACCCTGCGACCTATAAGCCTATGAAGCATGATATCTAAGCCCTATAAAACCTTATGAGTCCTATGTGGCGCTGAAACCGAAACCTTATCATCACCAGACCTTCGAATACGATGCCCACATGATCTAAAACATTCACCTAGGCTCAGTTACTGTTTAGCTGCGGTCTCAGTCCACAAACTACCTAGCAGTCCGACCAATTAGCAAGGCTTGGGGTTGCTGTTTCTGGTCTCCTTCGGACCCCTTGCGAAGCCTGACTCCTTCGAGTCATCGCCGTCAGGGAACACCTGCGCGCCAAAAAGCATGCACAAGGATCTAAACCCGCACAATGTGGCATGGTCGATGGCGGACACAGGTGGGGCCAAGGCTTTTTTTCTCAACCACAACGATGCTGTTTATACATTATCATTATCATATTCTTATAATTTGGAGTATAATTATACTTTGTTCGTAGGGTTTGGGGTTGGGGGGGATTCCTACTCGTGGAGGAGGAGGAGGAGAAGTGCCAGTGCCCTTAGAGAAAACCGACCCGTCTTATCTGAACCCTGTCTTGTCTGAGCCCTGAACTTTACGCCGCCTGAACCCCAAAACCTACATGTCCCGACTTTGCTCCCGAGCCTGCAGCTCCAGGTAGCGAAGTTGCCTTGGCTGCTACTCTCTGAACCCTGCATTAGGTACCTTACACCCTCTCCTTTCCGAGATGACTCTCTTGAACTGCTGAGGGAGGGAGTGTACTTGATTTGGGTTTGGAGACGTTTGACTTGCATCGTGGTCGCAAGGAGCGGGCAGGTCAGGAAGCCACAGGCTTGGAGGCCGTAGTGGCTACAATCTTGCGTAGAGCCTACTTTACTCATTCTCCATGGGTCTCCACTGGTGTTCTGAGGTCCATGTGAAGCTGGGCAATGGCAATGCCGTCAAGATCAACGTCGCTGCGATTGTTGCTGCAGCTTGTACTGCTGCAACTACAGTACGCTGTTTTTTGCTGCTGTTGTTGCTGCTGGTCAAGTGCAGCCGTGTGTCCGAGGGTCTCCGCCTTTGCTCTGAACAGCTTGGTGGTCTCCAGCATCTGCAAGCAGGGATTCCTATGTTCAAATGAGCACCCTCCTCCCCATGCGGAAGCACGCATTTTGCCTGGCTTGCATGCTATACAAGTACTGAACGCCGAATCAAACTCTGAAGGCGCAATGCCCCACTGGAACTTGCCCCCCTACCACTCCTGTGGTGCTGTACATTCAACAAATAAGGGCCTCTCATGAGAGGTACATTGTTCCGGGTGCAGGTGCTCTCGAATCCACGTCCTCAGCCGTGAACATCCTAGACCCCACGCCCTATACCCCAAGCCCTCAACCTTAAACCCTAAACCCAACCAGCCTGCCAAAGCCGAGCCCAGCGGCAGGGCCGTCAACTTTAAGCGCCAGGGGCCTCGGAGTTCAGGGCGCTTTGGGGGTTGTAGGGTTGTAGGGTTTAGGGTTGTAGGGTTGCAGGGTTTGTAGGGTTTAGGGTTTAGGCTCTGCTTGAGCCAGCCTGGCCCTCTGCCCCGAACGCGGGAGGTCCTACCCAAAACCCCAAGCCCCATGCAAACACCGTATAAATCCCCTGCCCCTATCATTTAATCCCCCAGCTCGCTTTAGATTTTAGGGTCTGGGTTTGTTGTTGGTCTGTGCTGTGGGCACCCATGCTGCGAACAAGGCGCAGCAGTGCGAAAAGCGCAGAAGTGGCCGAAGGAACAAGACCTGGACTGGGTCGCGGAACCCTACAAAACCATGAACATTGCTGCTTTTCCCAAGGACCCCCACACAAAAATGAGGAAGTTTAACAACCAGGCCACAAGTGGTGGTTTTTGTTCCTAAGAATCTTATAAAGGAGGCCTAGACCCACAGAAGACAGCTTCTTTTTCTACAAGTTCACTAGCTACAGTTGGGGATGGATGCACGCGGCAAGCAGTTAAAATGTTCCGAAGCGATCCCTGTAGCGTTTGGAGTTGTGTGGTTTGGGCTAAGGTTCTTGGGCTTTGGCTCCTGAAACCGCCGAGCCCTCGAAGAAGGCCCCAAACGAAAGAGTTTACAGAAGAATCCAAACGTGAAAACCCCACCCTATGGCATTTAAACCCTAAACCCTAAAACCTAAAACCCTAAAACCTAAAACCCTAAACTGCGATCTTGCACTCTTAAGCGTACAGAACCTTGGCCTCTGCACCCCAGACTCCTGAAGCCTGGGCCCTCAACCCTCAACCCTGACCCACGGCCTGAGGGGCCGAGCCGACGGTGCCTCCGGCTCCGAACTATTGTGGCTTTGAAAGGGTTTAGGGTCTAGGATATATGGAGTTTGGGAGGGGGGGTGGGGGGTGGAGGGGCGGGTTGTTTCAATAGCGCTGTTTGCGCTGTTGTCTTCTGTTTATTCGGGTTCAGGGTTGGGGTTTCATTTTTTAGATTAAGGCTTTTGGGGGTGCCGTAGGTTGTTAGTTTCGGGCTTTTCTCCGTGTTGTTGTGGTGAGAAGCATGCTCGTTTGGTTCTGAGGGGCTGTGAGTTCGGCCTTGCGCTGTCCCCTTGCAAGTAAGCTTGATAGTCGAACGCCTGGTTCTACGGAGGGGTCCACCCAAAAAGGCCCCCTGAACTCAAAATACACGAAATCGTCTACAAAGGGCGCTCCCCCCCCCCCCCCCCGTGGGTCACCCCAATGTAGAACTCTCTAGACCTCAAGCCTCCCCCCCTCCCCCCAGAGTAGAGGGCCTCAAACGCTTCGGGTTCTATGGGTGTTGGGGCCCAGGTCTGGGGTCCTCCACCCTTGTAAAAACCCAAAGCCCGTGCTTCAGCTTCCTAGAAAAGCCCATAGAAGTTTCACCCACAAAAGCCAAGAAACAAATGAAGCCTCGACGACTACGACCGCCCCTCCCCCCGCCACCCCCTCCCCCACACCCTGAATCCTGAATCTGAAACCAAACACCCAAAGGCCTGTGACCCTGCTGACCAAGCCCATCCGTCGCGCCTGGAGGTTGCAGAGCACCCTCGGGATATCCGCTCCGCGCATCCTGGGAGAGAGGCTTGGTGCGAACAAGTTTCTGAGATGCTGGGTTTCGGATCTAGTGATCTAGAGTCAGTGCAACTGAGGGCAAAAATTCAAGTCCTGCAGCAGTCCTGCTGAGTAGAATGCCCTGCAGTTCACATTCATTTCCGTTTGACAATGTCCTGCCTCGCCGTGCTGTGCTGCGCAATGTAATGTTATGCGGGCATACCAAGTAGCCCAAACAGGGCAAGGTCCAGTAAGTCCACTCCCAGACGACCCCGCTTGGCCCCAGAGTGCGCGGACTGCATGTGTGAACGGCCGCATGCACCGAACTGGACGAGATTTCGAATGTGCACAGCAACTTAACTTGGCGAGAAGGTCCTTGATACCGACGTTTCGCATGCGCGGGGGCTGTCAGGGGACGCCTAACGGTTCCTCTACCCACGCAGGAACTCCAAAGACACCATGCAAGCACTGCTTGGGAATGCTGCACACTGTAGGTACATTTCACAACAGCCGGGTCCTCCTGGGGCACCCCGAAAAGGTCGTGGCATACGCAGAGCACTGTGTCGGAGACGCCGTCGCCCTTGACAGTGCTTTGAGGGATGCGGGGTGTCGGAATTAGGGCTGGCAGGGTAGGACTCAGGGACGAAGTCAGCAAGGGTCGTTCAAACATCCGATAAACCGAATGCATTGGCTGCTCACACCCCCAACCCTCTAAGCCCTGAATCCTGGTCTCAAACTAAAACCAGAGCTTACGGCACGCTCTGCAAAACACTTTGCTGCGAGAAAGGGCTAGAGGCGCCCCAAAAGAGCATATACCGCCACATAATAAAATTTCGTGAGCTATGCAGTCTGCGAGCAACCGCGCAACCTGGCTTGACGCGTTGCGTGCCTCTGCAGGAAAAGACAGCAACGTGGTGAAGGGCAGGGCCTGCCATCGCCAGCCCGAAGGTGAAATCTACAGGAGGCTACTGAAGCGCACTGCGCTCTGGATCAGAACCCCACACTTGATACTGTCAGCTCCAATACTTGTAGCGGAATGATGACTTAGGGTGTGGGGGCAACGAGCTGGAGCATTGAATTGACAGATTCTTTTATAAGCCCCAAACCCGACCTCAAAAGAAGACTGAATCCCAAAAGCTGCAAAACCGCCCTCTCACACCGAAAAAAGGCTACTTAGCTGGCACCTGGGGCGAGTCGTTCAGCGGCAGCTCTTGCGCCCATTCCTGCTTCACAGGGAGATGCAGGGCCTGTGGGGGTTGATCAGAGCACGCATGGTCACTCTTCTGAGTTTCGGGGTCTTTGGGCTCCCTTTTGAGCTCCTTGTCATCATACATTATAAATACAGGCAAGGGAGCCCAGGGCGTAGAGTTACGATGCTTGGGGGTTGACGAGCTGGACGTTGATGCTGTGTAGAACTTAGCTCCGTTGAGGAAAGATGAAGTCTTGGTCCTTTTCTGGGCATCCTATGTGAGGTCCCATAGCCGGCAACCATCTGAGCGCCCTCGCCTCGGCGCCCGCCTGCCTGAGACGCACGCGGCCCCCAGGCGGCGGCAGCACTCCCAGGAGGCCTCAAGCAATAAGATGAAGAAGTTGCTTTCGCTGTGCACGTGGAAGGTTTGAAGTGCCGAGGGTAAATTGGGATTGAGGTCTTGGATGCCTAGTGCACCTGTCGTTCTTGTTTTCCTACAGGCTTTGTATGTTGCTTGGGAGGGCTTTCGTTTGTCAGGTGGAATCTGTGCAGGTCCTTTCTCTTGATGGTCTAGCTGCATTGCGGTCTTGTAGGCGGGGCCTTAGTTGCTTCAAAGCAGGTGGCCCTCAGCCCCGAACCCCAAGCCCAGAAGTGCATGCCAGGCTCCTCGATGTCTTCTACGACAGGCGATCGCCTTTAAGCCAACAGCCTTTGCACCCTAAGCTCTTTGACCCCTAACACCCTTCGAGCCTGAGGTCTTTTCCCTCAAACCTTCTAGGTCAGCCCAAAGTCCAAAGGTCCCGGCAGTTTGCCGCCAGCTGCGTGGGGATCTCCGGCGCAGTCATTGGGGAGTGACCCCTGGCTGGGAGCCCAAAAGGCCCCCCTGAAAGTCTTGGGTTTGCGGCGCGATGGTGCGAAGAGGGTAGGGGGTACTTTAGGTTTGGGTGAGGGGGTGGCCGTACCCGCCTCAAAAATGTACCCCCCAAAAAGGCAGTCTAGTCAGGGTGGAGGATGATTAGGCCCGGATATCAAAGTAACCGGGGGGAGGGGGGAGGAGGGGGGGGGTTGTTGCAGCTCAACAGTCCAATCAAGCCCCGCCTGCCAACACAAGTCTGATGGGATGACGGCAGTCCCTGCGGGACAATGGTTTCGAGGCGGGGGTATACTATTTTATACGCACACATTCCTTGATTCCTTGAGAACGAGTTCTTCTAGTGAAGTACTTATTTCTAGTTTAGTACTGACATGACGACTACTGCTGCCACCGGCACCGGCACCGGCACCGGCACCGGCACCGTCTCCACCGGCACCACCTCTTCCGGCACCACCGCCACCGGCACCGCCGCCACCGGCACACCAGCACCACCGCCACCACGACCACCACCATCACCACCATCACCGCCATCACCACCATCACCACGATCACCACCACCACCTACGACTAGCACCGCCACCACTACTACCGCTACTCGCACTACTCCCCCTCCACTCCTCCTCCTCCTCCCCCCTCCTCCCCCTCCTCCTCCTCGTCCTCCTCCTCGTCCTCCTCCTCCTCATCCTCCTGCTGCTGCTCATGCTGCAGCTACAGCTGCTGCTGCCACTTCTACCACGACGACGACTAGACGACTGCTACACAATTTATTATCATAACATATTTCTACTATACTCAGATGTTTTTTGCTTTGGGGGGGGGGGGGGTCGGCGGGGTCCCATGTAGTTAGGGTTTCGCGGCATCGGGGCCCAAGCCTCATTGAAGCCCATGAAGCCCCTGGTTTACAGCAAGCGGCTGCTACTCCCCCTTTGCGGTTTAGCATCGGGCGCCTTCATGAAACGCTGCTCTTCCAGGACACGATTGCAGCTGAATAGCGGCTCCGAGTGTGAGGACCTGCAGCCAGCGCTTGCAAGCTTTATGCCCTGCCCAAATCATGCTTTGGAGCTTGTAGGTTTACATGGGCGGTGTACGACCTAGGATGGGTTTGGAGTGCGGAGCTTCGGAAGACAGGGATAGCGCCCTTTCCGCAGGAAGACGCTTTGGCGAATTGAGCTTCTGCGGCTTCTACCGGTGTAGCTGTACCCGGGATCGAGATGGATTTAAGTTCGAGAGAAGCTGAAAACCGCCCCCCCCCCCCCCCCCCCCCCCCCCCCCCCCTAATCCCCCCCCCCCCCTCCCTCCCCCGCCCCCTCCCCTCCCCCCAGATAGCAGAATCTACACTTCTCCCAAGGCAGGCCAAAGCACTGCAGAAACATCCAATTAGGTTTTAGGGTTTAAGGGTTTAGGGTTTAGAAAGCCCAGAGCGCAGGCCAGAGCCCTCGGCTGCGAGTTCAATGCGTTGGGTCTCTCCTGCCTGGAGGACCCAGGGCTCATCTCTTCATCGGGTTCCTCGAGCGGCTTCATAAGGTTCAGGGCTTAGGACTTAGTAAAAAAAGCTTCAGGTAGTTTCGGGTGTCAGGTTCATTTTAGGAGTGGGGCAAGACTTCAACATTGGCTTGGGGACATTCTATGGGGGCGCCTGCTTTGTCCTAAAACCTAGAAACTCTGAACCTCGACTGAAGGGCAGTATCTAACCTCATCGGGGGGGGGGGGGGGGCAGTCGCAGAACCTAGCATTCAAGCGCCTGGTGTTGCATCTAGTTTCATGCTTTTGCTTAGGGAAGACCCCAGTGCAGAAATCCGAGATGCTAGCGGAACCCGAATACTCCAACCTGCATTCCAACAGAATGTCACGCACGCACAGCCCGACCCCTCACCACCCCCGCCAAGCTCCCCTAAAGCCTTCAAGTCTGCGACTCCAATCACCCTTAAACCTGAAAGCATACCTGCATGTCTATATTTGTATGTAACGTGCTTCTGAAACGGCTTTCAAGAGTCCGCATATAACAATTCTAAACAAAATCATATCTTACCATAGCTTACTCTCGTACCTTATCCTGCAAGATCTTGTTGTCCATGTGTCATATACTTTATGTGTCTACATGTATGTATGTATGTGTATAAATAAATAAAAAAATGAATGAATGAATGAATGAATGAATGAATGAATGAATGAATGAATGAATGAATGAATGAATGAATGAATGAATGAATGAATGAATGAATGAATGAATATACTAATATATTAGTTATACATACATACATACATACATACATACATACATACATACATACATACATACATACATACATGTTTAGTTCCTTCACATAAAATCGCCAAACCTTATTGCCCAAGCCCAAACCCTTCAGAGCAAGCTTCCACGTAGCCACCGCCCGGGCCAAAGAACTGGAACTCCAAGGCGTAGCCTCCACATACTTATGAAATTTGGGGTTTAGGCCGTTGCTGAGAACCCGCAGCTATCATCGCTCGTAGACGAGAAAGCAATGCTACTACAACAGCGGCCTGCTTGCTTTCCTGGTGGTCCCAACTTGACTTCTCCAACAGCCAGGGAATACAAAGGCGGGGCTTTCATCATCAAGAAAGCAATCACACAGTACCACCAAAAACCCGAGCCCCGCTCTAAAACCCGAATGCATCGTGCTGGTCTACCACAGCTTCTGCGGCCAAGGGACACAACTCCGACCTGCACAAAAAGGAGAGATTAGGGCTCAAGGTTTGGGGGCTCTCTGGTCCTTTCCGTTCTCACCAGACGGCCAAGCAGAAGAACCTCTAGACTCAGCGTGCAGCTGCACCAGAAGCTCACGCAAAGCTTATCTAAAGAATCCCTGCTTCAGCCAGCGATGCCTCAGCATCATTGGGGGAAGCAGCTCCACTTCCAACTGCGCGCAGGAGACGCGGCGGACGCAGACCTCACATTGCCGGGTGTGAAGGAACTTCCAGTGGCAGCACTCAGAACTTGCCCTTTGCCGACGGGTTTCAAGAAACATGGCTCTAACCACCTTGCGACCTTCTGACGAGCTCCCAGACCTACGACCTAATCTAAAACAGAGATATACATCTCTCGCCCTGAGGAGAACGAAGCTGTTGGCTGCCTAAGCCAGGCACACAGATGGTCCAGCGTTGACCGGGCTCGGTAGCAGCCGGCAGCGTCAAGCTCGTCCATGCGCTGCTGCCTGCAAGAAAGTACAACCCGCCCTGAAGACTAAACAGGTCTGAGCTAAGGAAACAACAAGAGCATCACTGCAAAGCAAACGCGCTTCATTGCCCGGAGGCCGGAGGCCGCAAGAAAACGCATCAAACCTGAAAGCGGAAAGCAGATGCAGAATATCTTGACAACCAGCTGTGCCAACTGCCTTTCTCTGCTACCGCCGGATCCGAGAGGCACAAGGCAACGGATCGTGCGGCCTGCGACCGGGGGGTGTGCGAGTGTGTGCGCGTATATGTATTATATATATACACACACACCTATGTTTAAGTAAAAACACGCATATAGAGAGGCGGCGAGGAAGTGAGAGTGGAGAGTGGAGAGTGGGAGAGTGGGAGAGTGAGAGTGAGCATGGGATAGAGATGGATGGCAGCTTGCAGAAAGCACTTTCTTGATTCCCAAGTCATGTTGTTGGTAAGTACGGGAAACCCTAGGCTCTGGCCTACACTGCAGCCACGCCTTTGCATCCCGTCCGAAGGTCAAGCATCGGTCGTGGCCGGCGGACAGGCACCAAATCTCAGCTTTCGTGGCGGCAACGGAACACCGGCACAACACCCCGAAGCCGCACACTCAAAACCCTCAACTCCAGCAAATGCAATATACGTACAACATTGTACTACTTTCATGCAGTTCGATGGGTGATGGCTGATTCTGCGATTCGGTCGGGGCCATGCGCAGGACTTGCAGCGCATGACCTTCCATTGCTTTTACTGCTTGAGACGCGCGGCAAACAAAGTTCTAGCTCTTCACAAGTCCCCTGTATACATCTTGTGTTTCCAGGCCATGAAGCCTGCGGTCCATGTCAGTACAGTGCAGCTTCATAACTCCGTGCACATTCATACAAGCAGCCTCCACCCAAAAGGGAACTACCATTGAGTCCGGAACCAAGCCGCAAACCCTAAAGCCCCCCCCCCCTTTTTCTAGGCAAGGAGTGTGAAGACGAGAGCCAGACGTAGCTCCGTTGCGCGCCGGCGGGTAGCGGGAGCGCCTGAGACCAAGGCGCTTCAGCTTGAGGAGTTGGGACTTTGGGTGAAGTGTTGTCAAGGGAGCCAAAGTTTTGATGTCACAGCTCAATCAGGCAACATGCCTTGTCAGGATCTGTTGCAGTTTAGGTTAGGATGGTTCTGCCCGGCATCCTTAACCCATTCGCCCTACATGCTAAGTATATCCTGTAAAGGTTCCCATTTGGAGGTTTAAGCTTTAAGGCTTTGGAGTTTTCGAGCTTTGATTCTGCTTCCGTTCAGCCAATCGAAGCTTCCGCACTTCATCCGCAATAACCTGACTCAAAGGCTTGCAGCCCTCTACAGATCGCTTAAGCTGGGTGAGGCTCGAAAACTGCAATGGGCCTCGTCGCTCCCCTCCGCGCCAAACACCAGCGAAGTGGGGAGGCCATTCCGGAGGAGCACCTGCAAACAGCAGCCCCGTCTGGGCCCTTCAGGTGATAAACTGGGCCAAAGGCTTATACCTAAAAGGGCTCCTGTAGGCCCTGAAGCCGAATCCACCCAGCACAGATAAGCACCAGCAAGACACCACACATCCAAAAGCCCCCGCCCTCAGCACATCCTGATGGCCATGCCATGCCGGGAAATCACGCTAAGATTTAAGCCCTGAACAGCCCGAAACATCCGACAAAATCCCTCCAAGAAATCGCAAAAGACCCCGCCTTAAGACCCCCCTAAACCCTAAACCCGCAAACCGAAAAGACTGAACAGCTCTAAAAACCAAGAAGCGCCCTCATTGATTCAAAGACCCAAAGCCCAAAACCAAGAAACACCCATACATTCAAAGACCCACAGCCAAGATGTCCGGGCACCGGAATGCGCGTGGAGGCTGCTCCGCCGTGCGGGGCAGCCCCAAGCTGTGCAAGGCTGCCTCAGCTAGGGGTTTGTAGGGTTCGGAAGTGATGAGAGAATTTGAACAGGTAACAGGGTTTAGGGCTAAGGGCTGCAGAATGTCATCGACGATTTTGTGAAGGGTTTTGGGGAGAGCCGGGGGGTTAGGGCAGGAGGGCTTTTCAGGGTTTATTGAGGGCTTAAAGGGCTTAGGGCTTGTATGGTAGGTTTCCTAAATGATAATCGGGCTTCTCTGTCGGGCATCTGCTAGACCCCTCCATAATATGGGATTAGGGCTCAGAGCTCCATACTTGCAGCCTCAGCGTTGAGGCCACAACCCTACTCGGTCTTCCTAGTTCTATGCACCTTGAGGCATCATCGCGGATTTAGGGTTTAGGGCATGCCCCTGGACCCCAGGCTCGAAACGGCACAAGCCTCAACAGCCTTCAGATGACTGACCCTCATTCCCCAAAATATCCTGAAAACCTAACCGTGGGGCTCCAAGGACTGTTATGTTAAGGTTTTTTTTGCCCAGAAGCCCTTCCTATAATAACGGTTCTGGGACCAGTATTGAGCCTAAGGGTAAAGGGGTGATGAGTCCGAAACCTAGTAACATCAGAGCGGCCGAGCTCGACCACACGCGCGGCGGCCCAGGGCGGGGCTACAAGGCGCCAGGTGCCGAAGGTGACGTCCTTAAGCGAAGATGTAGGTGTTCAAGGGTTTGGGGCTTAGGGTTTAAACCCTAAACCCCAAACCCAAAGCCCTAAACTCGAAACCCTAAACCCTGAACCCTAAATAGGGTTTGGGCTTGGGGTCGAGGGTTTTGTGGGTTCTGGGGTTGAGGGGGGGGGGGGGGGGTTCTGGAGCTTGTAGGCTGAAAGAGTTTTGTCGAGTTTACCTGAACCCTTCCCCCCAAACTAACATACCGCTTAGTTGCTGAGTTCGTAAAGTGTACTCAGTCAGCTACTATTTCCTTGTGCAAGGTTCTTAGATAGCCCGAGGCAATCGCACTTTAAGATATTTTTTGGTGGGGGCGGAGGGGCGGGGGGGGGGGGAGGGTTTTGGGTTTGGAGGATGAGTTCTATGACAAGGGCACCTGGGATTCATGACTTGGGTGCCTTGGAAGGGAACCCAACCTAAACCCTAAACCCTAAACCCTAAACCCTAAACCCTAAACCCTAAACCCTAAACCCTAAACCCTAAACCGGAATTGGGGGGCACAGGGCAGGGTTCGTCTTTGTCGCGGAGCGCGGTCATCTGCAGCCACGCTGCGGCTTCGACTCTTGGATGCCTATGGAACCAAGCCTGTAGGGCCCTGACTCTTTGGTGACCTTAACACTGTAGTAGGGCTTGGGGCCCTCAATCCTGCCCATGCGCATCCAGCGAGCTCTGACACGGAACAAACACAACTTGCTCGCCAGCTTCGGGCAGAGCATAAGGAGCCGAAGTTCCGAGACCGTATGGTTTAGGGTTTCGGGTCAAGCGGCTTGGAAGGGGATAAGGGCGTCACGGCATACCCCGTGCCGGCAATCTCTCCCAATGCACCCATCCCTCAGGCGCCGTTTCTGTCTGGGATGGTGGAGCAATGTGGGGCTCATTGAGATCGGGTATGAGACCCTGAACAGCATGCTCGAAGCATTCAGGGTTTAACCGGATGCTAGTGCGGTCTTTGTGTTGAGGACTTTTCAGACACTTGTGGGCTTACAGGTTTGCTACCAAGATTTGTAACCTGAGGGTGAAGGGCTCGGATCCTCCTCGGATGCGCGTCCCGGCGGCAAGGGCTCTCGCCCGAGCCAAAGACGCGAGCGGGTGCGGCAGGGGGCTTGAGGAGCTTCTGAAGCCCACTAGTATTACACTGTACTTGATATCTCAAGCCCCTGGCGCACCAAAAGTGGACTCTGGATTCCACTAAAAGGCCGGCGTCCTCAGAACACACCGCTAGGACTCATACAGCTAGGCCGAAAAGGGCTCATAGAGGCTGGAGTGACGAACTCATCACTGCGGCATCACTACCACCACTACTGCAACTCTCCTCAAAGGCGAAAACCCAAAGATGCGAAAACTATCTCAAGTGAGCCTTGAGCCTGAACCCTAGTCCATAAACCATTGCGGCAAAACGGAAGGGGGGGGGCTCCAAACTCGCGATGCTTCATGGGACCCAGCCTAAAGCGTGCCACTGTGAGAAACTTCGCTTCCCATCGGGCACGAACATGGTGTCTTCGACACGACGAGTTCTAGGTTCCCCCGTATCCTGGGGTATTTCGGGGTACTCTCCCTACGGGCTCAATTGGGTTGGCAAGGCCTCAGGTCTGACTAGGGCACAGCGATCTCAACCTTAAAACCACTTCACTCCCGGCGGAGCTCAGGGCCTACTCCTCCTCCTCGTCCTCCCCCTCATTGTCATCCTCACATGAGATGCACGTGCCGGGATCGACAACTTCGGAGGTTCTTCACTTCATATGAAGGCCCTAAAAGGCCCTAAAAGGCCTTAAAGGCCCTAAAACGCCCTAAAAAAGGCCCTAAAAAGGCCCCAAAGGCCCTGAACCCAGCAGCCTCAGACAAAACAAGATCTCTCGGCCCCACGGCGGTCCGGCTTGTAGACCTCGGCGATCTCATCGTAGTCCTGCATCAGGGCCTTGGAACTTTGCGGGAGAGGGCTGGCTGGGTTTTCAAGTTTCAAGACGTTTAAAGGGTTTACAGACCATGATTGAAGGTGGGCTAGGGTTTAAGTAAGGGCTTATAGACTTCAGGAATTGGGTGCTGAAGTCTTTCGGTCACGGGGCTTCTGGCATGGGGGTCGATGCAGACGGCCCTCTCACCTAGAGCCCCGAACTCTGCGCCCTGACGCAGAGAGGGCTTCAGGTTTAGGGCTCATGATGCTTATAACCCTAAACCCTAAACTTTCCTAAACCTCAACCCTAATATACCCCATGTCCCAAGCTTGGTTCCGGGAGAGCTGTAGATTCACATTCCCGGCAGACCTCCACAGCGCCCATTCAGCCCCCCCCCCCCCCCGTTGAAAGGGCAGCGTTAAGGATTGTTTGGGGTCTATGGGCCTGAAATGAGGTTAGGGTTTAGGGCCATAAGTGTTCAGGAGAACGGGTTTTGGCTATCGGCTTCCCCTACGGACACCCCCACAATCCTGCCCATAGTCAGCCCTATCTTCCGACAAGTAAATGAGCGGGATGCAGGTGAAAGCTATGACTAGCGTGCAGCTGTAATCGGATCTCCACCACGCTACCTTGTCCTAAACCCTGCCTTGGCTCTCATTCAAAGCCTACCTCTGGCAGCAGCCCTCGAAGGTTTCAGAAAGCTCGGCTGTGCACGTGCAGGTTCTCCAAGGTCTCGCTGATCATGCTCCTGACACCCCAGCAAAGATGCAGCGGCGAGGGTCACAGGGGCTTCCTGGCTCTGTTTGCTGGCTGTCAGCCCTGACGGTGGAACTTAGAACCAGCGGCCAGTGGCCAGGCTGGGGGGTAGGGGGGTGGAGATTTCCATTCGAGTCAAGGGCAGTTAAGGGCAGACCCCCCCCAGCGCAGGGCTCAGGCTTCGCGCTTCCACATATGGCCTCTAAACCCCAAATGAGGCCCTAGACAGTGGACATGAGCCCTTACAATAAGTGGATAGCCAAGGTCTGAAAGCCTCAAGTGTGTTGGGTATAAAACGTACTTAGGCATTAGGGCTTGGTGTAGTACGCTGTAGGCTATTTAGGGTAAACCCGCATGAAACCCAAAGGAATGACCTGAGATGCCAGCCTTCGACGTGTCTGGCTATGGCACGTGATGCTACCCGAACATACCTCACGCTAGCTACCGAAACAAGGCCCAAGCGCGGGCTTAAACACTGGGAGTTTAGGCTCACTTGTCTAGAGGTGCGGTAGCCTAAGCCCTATAAACCCTAAAACCCTAAAACCCTAAAACCCTTAAACCCTTAAACCCTAAAGCCTAAGGCCTAAAGCCTAATATGAGATCCCGAAGTTTGGAGGGGAACCTTAGTGAGCCAAGGAGCTCATCTCTGGGTCCCTCCAAATCCTGGTGCCGGCAATTGTCCTTGGCTGCTTTAGGATTTCTGGGTGAGGGATTGGGGGTTCTTAGGGTTTCGGGCTTTTTCCAGGGACTGACTGAGGCTCAGGGAGCAGGGTTCCTGAGCTTGCGGGGAACTGAGTTGCTGCTGCAAGGCTTACATACTCAAACCTTACAGATCCCCAAGCCTGAGAGAAGCGACACTCCCATGCTCTACAGTTGAAGCTCAAGCTCTGTGCCGCGCACCTTATGATGCGCTGTATAACCAGGGTTCCAAAATTTGAGGAAGGAAAGCCTCCCAAATTGGCACCCAGCATTAACATTGCAAGCGAGCGTCCAAGCCATCAGAAAACTTGCCAAACACCTGTGGCAGTCAAACAAGGTTTGTTCAGACCCACCCCCCCACCCCCCCCCCCCCACCCTCACAAACCCACCCCACCCCGCCGGCACCCCTCGGCGCCCCCCCCACCCCCCCCCCCCAACACTCCCCCGCCACCCGCCCGGCACCCCCCCCCACCCACAACAAAACAACAACAAACCCAACACGCCTGAACGCAAAGGCCACACTCAACTCTCAACACCTAATTAGACTCTCAGATAAACCTAAAACAAGGAGGGCGGGGAAAAAACGCACAGCGCGAGGGATCCTAGCCATCATCTATACTCAAAGCCTCGCTTCGACACGCTGCAGGTGAACGGAGCCGGTCGTGCGTTGGTGCTTCTGGCTCGGATGGTGCCGCTATGCTGGCAAGGCATGACTCACTCGCAGCACGGCCAAAACTCGAAACCCTAAAACCCTACTTGAGGGTGAGGGCCTGGGACGAAAGCTAGTTAAGGTACCCCCACGGAAGGGTTTTTGTCAACAGGGCATCCACTACGCATCAGGACAAGGCTACGGTGCGTTATCGGAAGGCTAGTGCGTTTCAATATCATGCCTACCAGCCAACGGCTTCAGGTCGGGCACCCAACATAGAACAAGTACGCAATGCGCGAGCATCATGAAAGTCTGTCCAATCCAGCTTTGAGGGACGCCAGACTCACATCAACATCAGGGCTTCTGAGTCTTTTCTTAAGACTTGGAAAGGTTTTCGAGGGCCTGGGATCCACAGAAAACGGCGTTCATTTGCACCCATATACGAAAGAAATGAACGCCAGCCCGTTTCCCCAAAACCTGTGGTCGCCGCTTGGAAACCGACCGGGTTTGCTGGGTTTCGTGGCGGAGCCTCCGGGGACCCTATATACCCTTCAGGTTGTAAGCTTCGCTTAAGTAAGATACTCCGCTAGCTCCTCGGGGGCTAGCTTTCGTGACTTTGTTTGAAGTGCGTGGTGCTAGGACGCAGCCTTGAGGGCTTCAACCGTCAGCTCTGGAAACCCTAAGACCCCCAAAGCCCAAACCCCTGAATCCTAAGCACTACAGGACCTAATAACCCTAGGCTTTGTTTTGGGGTTTCCTGCAACAGCCCTGATTGGGCCTTTCTTGCCGCCGTGGTGTTCTGGAGGACAGAGATCTCGGCCTGGTTGCTCTTGGCACTCTTGGCGTCCTGGTCAGGATACCCTAAACCCCTCACCTGAAGGCGTGAGCTCTAGAATGTTTAGGGTTTAGGGTTGAAGGGTTTAGGGTGTAGAGTAGGGTTTAGGGTTTGGGGTTCAGGGTTTTAGGAGGTTGGGTATCGGGGGTCTAAGGGTCCTTAAGGTTTCTGACCTTAGGATGGCTTGGGGCCTAGCGGCGTTGCAGGTTCTTAGGGTAAACCTGTCTTCAGGGTCATTTAACCCAGCCCAAACGTGACGCCAAGTTAATACTATATTACTGGTCATGATAGATATCTTTTTGCGCCCATACTTCATTCACAAAAAGGCCCATTAAAAATAATGCACTTTGTTTACATTACTAACAGGGCTTCTTGCTCACTTCTTTAATACACGTATAAGGGCCACAGTAGTAAGCTTGTGGGGGCCCTTTGCTGCTGTACCCGGTTTGAAAAGAATTCAAGTGCTCCCTGATAATTCTATGAAACACACTCACTTTATTCATTAGGACATTCCAAGGCATCAAGCACAACACCACAACATCTTCCTCTCTTGAAACCCGCTGTTGGGCTTATGTTGTAGGGTTTTCGGGTTTAGAGGAGCTTAGCGACCTCCCAACCCTAATTTTTAAGTCCGCGGTGCCTTGAAGGTGCTAATGGCAAATCCCGTGGGGCAGTAATCCACCTCAGCCCATCCGCGGGTATGACGAGGGGAGTAGTCATTCGAGTATATAGCCGGCAAGGTTCATCAGTCCAAGGGCGGCAAAGAACGATATCGATGCCCGATGTTGATATCGATGCCCGATGTTGCTTGCGCCCTCTGTTTAGGAGTCTGTTCTGATCGAAGCCTAAATGCAAGGAGCGAAGGAACACCAAAGGACCTCTACGAAGCCTAGCCGCAAAGTCGCACTCCTTGCTCAGCTTGTAGGCAGCCTGGGAAGGTGCGCGCTGCTTCGTGATGCTGTCGGTCTTGGGGTGCGCTTTTGTGTGTGTGTGTGTGTGTGTGTGCGCGCGCGTGTGTGTGTGCGCGCGCGTGTGTGGGACTTGCGGGTTTTGAGCCCTATAAACCCTAAACCCAAGCAAGTTGAAGCCCCTAAGACAGTTTGACATGAAAGGCCCCGCCCTCCCCTACACAGACCCATCAACCAGGTGCAAGGGCTCTCCGTATCTTCGGAGAACCTTATAGGTCCAAACCCTAAACCCTATAAACCCTCAAACCTTCTGTCTCATCCAGCCTGCACCATTGTATGGGCACTATTGAGATGATCATCTTTGTGCCTTATTGGGTTTTAAGTATTCATAAAGCAATGGCCCAGTAGTCGAGCCAGGGAGCCGCCCTGGAGATCAGGCAAGACTGCTCGGCTCCGCGACCCGTGACACTGAAGGCGATGCTCTTGCCCTTCCTCCCAAGGTCTGAGGGTTTACAGGGCTTCTAGGGCTTTTGGGGGGCTTCTAGGGATTCGAGGGGGCGGTTCTACTAGGGGTTCTACTACGGGTTCTCGGGGTGAGGGTTTGGCTGAGGGATCGCCCTGAATGTCAAACTAACGCGTAAACGTCTAAGCAGCTCGGCCCCAAAAGATGTGACCCCTTAAACACCTAGAGTGCAGCACAAACTCTTGAATTCCTGCACCCTCAACCATCAACCCTGACCAGAGTGCTCCTAAGTCCTAAACCCTAAAACGTTGAACCCCCAAACTCGTCCCTCTCGCTGCCGCCCTGGGCACTCCACGTCGCACAGCGACGTCTTCCTGGGCTCGGGAGTGCCCCAGCAGTAGCAAGGGCAATCGTAGAAAAAACGAGACAATAAAAGCGGCTCGAGGAATACTACAAATAAGGCGAATCATGGCAATAACGTTTCATAGCAGTCACAGCTTCTGAACGTTATCATAATACAGGAAAGAAGATCGAACAGCATGCGCTTGCATGCGGAGAGCGGAGTCTCAGGCACCGAAACTCCGAAAGCCCTCAACATGCGAACGCGAACCCTGTAAACCCTGACCTCTTGTGTCCATCCTAAACCCTAAACCCTAAACCCCAAATCCGAAATACGAAGCCACCGACAGAGCCCTTATCACCTGAACTCTCCATGAGCCCAGCGTCAAAGCTTCTGCGGCGGCGGCGTAGCCACCATCCTCCGAGCTGCCCTGAGCGCGGGAAGGAGCTCCGAGATCGATTTCAAAGGGTTTAGGGTTTGGGTTTAGAGTTTAAAGTTTAGGGTATAGGGTTTAGGGATTAGGGTTCGGGTTTAGGGTTCAGGGGGGGTTGAAGGAAAAGAGCCGCTTCCAGAGCGGAACAATAGCTGCCAGGGCGCGCAAGCGATGCCTGGTAAGGCGAAGTGGATGCGAGGGTAGCAGACGAGATTCACCTGGGGGGGGGGGGGGGGGAAGGGGTCTGAAAATGGCAAGAGTCCCAAAACGTTCAGGGAGTGTTTGTTTTACTCCTTTCAACAGGATGTACTGGGTCGTGGTAACCCCCCAAAACCAAGCCATATGAAATACATACATATACATATATATATATATACTACGGGCTCATGATCAATGTGCAATTGATGTTTTACCGAGGCCTCGGGAGTCTGGGCAGCACCTTCTTCTGGCGCTCCCCCCCCACCCCCGCCCACCTCCCCCCCAAAACTGCCATCCCGAGGCTTTACCCCCTCTTCGTCGCCCGTTTTTGTGTTTGCGTGTCGCGCATTAGCACCCACGATTCCCATGTTTGTTTTGGTTGCCTCGCCGCTGGGCAGCCCGGGTCGAGGCGGGTCGCGCAGAATTAAAATTACTTTAAGGGGATTTCCGAAAATAGGGTGCCCTTCTTGGGGGTCCCTTCAAGGGGGATTCTATTCTATTTTGGGTGTAAAAGGCGCACCCCCTTTTTTGGGAAATGACCATAATGATAAACTCCACAATCGCTGGCGCCTGCATGGCTCTGAGCGAAGAAAGCCGGGACCCTTGCCATGAGTCGACGGACCTCGCTGTCATACCCACAGTTTCGCGAGCTTCCAAGCTTTGGGGAGTTGTGTCGGTTTGGGATACTACTATATACGTATTGGATCTTGTATGTGTATATGTGCTAGTGTGTACTGGGCTTTAGTTTCGGGAGGCCCCATGGTTCAAACTTTCAGGACGGCTCGTGTTCTGGGTACTGGCCAGGATAGACGGATGCTTTCACCAACTCGGACAGATGCGAGCACGAGGACTGTTGTTGAAAGGGGTCGTGGTGGGCTAGTTTGAACAGCTTCGGAACCTTAGTCTTGATTTGGTTGTCTTTTGACTGCTCAAATCACCATCGCAAACTTCCCACCAGTCTGGAAGTACCTTGGCGTCAACTTAACGGACAAGCTTGAATGGGTTTCATCGGAAAACCTAAACGTTGAAACCGACCTGGGCTGAAAACTCATAACTTACAACCCAGAGTACATCTATACCCGCCTCAGTTAGGGCTGCAAGGGTTCAGGGCTCAGGGAAGACTCCAATCCCATCGGAGCTCGCCGCCGGGCCTTAAGGCCCGATGTAGGGCTTCCGGATTGTTGGTCTTTAGGACGCTTCACTGTGGAGCTCAGCATGCCACCCCCCCCCCCCCGCCCCCGAACTCCTGAACCCCAAACGAGGGGCCTCCCAAAGCGCATGGGGCCCGTGACGCCGCCTCGGCTTTTGGTTTGCAGGGCTTCCGGGTTTGGAGGCAACCAAACAAATTGATGGCCTGTGTACGGGGTGCTGGTGCAGGGCAGACATGGTGTTTGTGTTCGACGTACCGAGCCCAAACAAGCTGAACTCCCAAAAAACACAGGGCGAGCTCCTACTTCTGAGGGTGGCGCGAAGACAAGGCATGCTAACCAAGTGCCCTACACCCTACACCCTACACCCTACACCCTACCCTACACCCTAGACCCTAGACCCTAGAAGCGCAAAACCCTAAAATTTCCTTCATACCATTCCCCTACCAATGCCAGGAGTCTGAAAAGTCGCGCCACCACATCTGCAGGCTGCTCCTTGTCCCGGGCTCGTGGTTCTCACGGTTTACTTCGGAATCCCAGGGGGGGAAGAGGGGGGAAGGGCGGGAGGGAGGGAGGCTTGCCAAGGATGCGGTTCTGGGGATAAAGGGATCTGTGGCCAGTGATCGCCTATGTTCTCAGGCTGTTTGCCCGACAAGGATACTGGGCTCGAGGGGCGCACCTTAAGTTGGGACCCTAAGCCCTCAACCGTAAATCTTGCCAGGACGCGCTGGGCTTGGTAGCCGCTTGCAGCGAGGTTTGGTCGTAGAAGTTGACCTGCCACCACGCGGCATAGGGTTTGCTTACTTGTTCTCCTCAAACCAAATCGGGTCCAGTATGGTGGGTACAAAGCAGCAACAATTTACCAATAAAGACAAACCAAGCCAGCAGAAGACACAAGAAGACGAACAGAGACACAGAAAGAAAATGAAGCCAGAAGGAGGCAAACGAAGACAAGTACAGACGAACACATAAAACAACAGACAAACACATCTGGCAAATACACAAACAAAGCTTTGCAAACCAAGAAGGCGTAGTAAGAAAACAAAAAGGCCGAACAAACACAATAAAGCCCAACCTAATTCCACCCGACATGAATTCGTTTGCTCCCCTACCCAATTTTTTTGGGCCAGGCAAGGCGCCCTATGAACCTGCCGAGGGACCCTACAAGGGGGTACCTAACTCCCGAGCACCCGGTGCATGGCGGCAATGCTGGCAGCCATACGGTCTTTCTTTGTGCTTTGGAAGCACAGCTACACGTCATCTGCATCCGGTACTTGGATTTTGCACCTTTAGTTGCCAGAAACTGCGCAATCTCCTTGCCAATACAAGGCAGAAAAGGATTGGCAGAGACCAGAAAAGGACTGTACAGCGCATGGCCTCTGCGTAGCAGGATGCCCAGAGAACTTTCAACGGCGCGGGCTAGGCTTGGCCTTCGCCTTCGCCTTCGCCTTCGTTTTTGCTTTCGCCTTGGCCCTCGCCTGAGCGCCTGCACGGCCAGCTCTCTGCCTGGCAGTATCTTTCGGTGCAGGCGGAGCGAAAAGCGGCGCCCATCCTTTTGTAGAGCTGGACAGACGAAGTCGGAGCGCATGCTCAGCTGCAGAGGCTCCGTGAGCTTGGACCAAAGTAGCAAGCACAGCGGCCACGGGCCCTTGTTGAACTTGGCAGTCTGCCACGGCAGCGCTGGCTTCCCCGTGGTGGGCTTGTAGAGGAAGATATCGCGGAAGACCATGTCGGTGTGCAGCGCCTCTACGGTACCGTGTAGCAACTGCTCTCTCGCCCAGGAGTCGGGCGAGCACACGTCCACGCGTGTCAGGCGCAAGCCGGTGTCGGCATCCGGAAAGACGGACGAGAGGATCTCGCCGCACCGGCCCTGACACTTCTCTGTCGCGCCTTCACGGGAGAAGTGCAAGCTGGTCTTGCCGATCTTCAAGGCGCCCACACCTGCGGCCTCGAAGAGGCGCAGAACGCGGATCCGCTCTGCCGGTTCGCCCAGGAGATGTTCGAGCCGGACGCGTAGAGCGGCTTGTACGGCGCCGAGCACGGGCTTGCCGACGCACTGCTTTTACACGGATTGGAGCTTGGACAGTCGCCACTTCCGAAAGTGCGACTTCCTCGTGAGCCGGCCGCTGGCTTCGTCTGTCCACTGCAGCTGCGCCAGCAGCTCTTGCAGCTCTTCTTGCTCCAAGGTAGGAGCCAGCAGGAGCACGCCTCGAGCGGCGTGTTTGTGTTTTTGTTTTTCTCTTGGCGTGTTCCCCACAAAAAAATAGGAGAAAACTCGGGCTCTGCTAGAGGCAGCTAGGGGCAGCGAGGCCACGCACGTCTGTATCCGTCTGTATCCGGGAGCGCGCGCAGCGCCTGGCAAAGAGGGGGGGGGGTGCTCTATATTGGCCCCCCTGGCCTCTCTCTCCTTTCTTTTTGCTAGGAACTCCGGCAGAAGCCGAGGCGCGAGGAGCAGACCGAGAAGATCCCAGCAGAGGAATCTCTCTCTCTCTCTCTCTCTCTCTCTCTCTCTCTCTCTCTCTCTCTCTCTCTCTCTCTCTCTCTCTCTCTCTCTCTCTCTCTCTCTCTCTCTCTCTCTCTCTCTCTCTCTCTCTCTCTCTCTCTCTCTCTCACCTCCCCTCGGCGCCTGCTCGTACTCCTAGGCCGTCTTGTATAGGGGCAAAAACTTCGGCATCTGCTCTGCTGATCGCAGCGCGGCCTCCAGCTCCTCCATCGACACCGCCTCGCCTATCCCGTCCAGATCTCTCCAGCCCTGGGTCTGTTGCTCGAATCGCCGCTGGTCCTCATTTGACAGCTGGCCTCTGCACAAGTTGTTGGGAGGGGCGTCCCTGCTTCTACTGTCAGGCGGTGCACGCCCGCTTGCTCATCCAGGTTCTCCGCCTCCTCCTTGACGGCATCCTGGATCGCGAGGACCTCCCGCTGAGCTGAGCCGGGCAGAGCCAGCCGCGCTTGCTGCTGCTGGTCTAGAACCTGCTGAAGGACCTCCGCCCGCCCCTCGGCGCGTGCCCTGGCGACCTTCTCATCCGCTAGCTCTTGCTGCACGAACAAGCGCTCCTGCAGCCGGGCCTCGCGCACCTTGGCGTCCGTCAGCTCACTCAACAGCTCGCGCGGGTTCACCACCAGCATCTGCTCGGTGGGGAGCGCAGCTAAGGACGACGCTGGCATCGCAGGAGCCGGTGCTGGCAAAGACGGAGCTGGTATCGCAGGAGCCGGTGCAGGAGCTGGTGGCTTCGCCTTCACGGCCGTGGATCTAGAGGCCTCGCTCCCTCGCTGCCGCGCTGCCCCTGCTCGTCGGCTCTGGGCTCTGTGAGGCCGAGACTACGAGCACTTGCAGGAGCAACGGCCGCGACTGGCTGCCCGGACCCAAGAAAGCTGTAGCTTTCCTGCGACTCTCCTCGCTGTTCCTGTCCCAGAACCTCCACCGAGTAGTGACCACCATGGCCTGGTAGTGGACGTCCGCCAACTGCCCATGCCACTGCAGCAGCTTCGAGTCGCTGGCGCTTCCTCTCTTGTGTCTCAGGACCGGCCTCCTCCATCGGCCAGTCCCGCGTCGCCTCCATGACTTGCCGCATCTCACGAGGCCCCAAGCTAGCGGCCGAGGCTCCAGGCGGCAGTACTTAAAAAAGGGTCCCGGCCAGAGCTGCTGGCACTACTGATCACTAGGGTGTCTGTGTGGACCTCAGAGACCGTGCTTCTGCTTCCTTCCTGTCAACTTGCTGAGACAAACAAACCTCGCGGACCCAACTACAGAGACAGCGTAAGCCATTCAGCAGATGTGCTTTGAGGGGTTGGTTGGATTCTCCAGCTGGGCTACAGATAGCGAAAAAGCCCAGCTTGAGCGGAGCTCGAGGTTGACCTTTGGGAGAAGGGGGCAAGGCCAGGGGAACTCCGAGACTTCTGTGCAAAGCCTACAGGACACGTAATCAACAAGGCCGGTTGCGTCCTGAAACCACCGAGAAAACCCTACCCAAACCCTACAAAACTCTGAATATCTCGGATCCTGAAATCCTAACCTGCCCTTGTCCCGAAGTCCAAGGCACAATATCGGTGTGCTCCAGAAGGGAGGTTGAAAGCAAGGCCGAGGTGGCCAATGGCATCTGGTCATTGCCCTGGCTTTCGTTTCGGGCTTTGCCCAGGGTCTCTTGCAGGGTCTGCGAGGGTTCACGCGGTCAGGGCTTCAGGTTTTTCGGGGTATGTGGCTTATGGCTCCTAGGCCATTCGCCAGGACTTCTAGGCAGGATGTCTTTCTGCTCAGGCAAGGCTGGCTGGGTGCAGAAAATAGTCCTCTTACGATAGACATCTCAAGAATTACTGGGTCCCTTTCTGCAGAAAAGCTTTCGAAAAAGGGACCCAGTTCAGAACAGCCTTCATAGCTAAGCCCTTCAAAGAGCAGACCAGCACATCAGGTTCACGCCTGCACGGGCCTACAACCCATTTTAGGCGCGGCTTCTACACGGCTTATCGGAAGCTATGTTCTGTGAGAGAGGCGAGAACCCGCGACCAGAACTAAACCCGAAACCCTGAACACCTCTATATAGGCTATCAACACTCCCGAATTCCACAAGGCCGTGTCCTGCAGGTCGGGCACGCAGCAGAAGCTCATGGTCACAAGCTTGCCCCACCTTTTCTTCTCAAAAGAACCAGATGGATTGAACATTGGTTCAGGGTCCTCCTTCTGCGTTCAGCTCAGCTCCCCTAAAGGGAACTCTGGAATTGCCGAATTATCATCAAAAGGGGATCTGGGACGCAGCTAACTTAACTGATGTCCTGCGCCGGAATGCCTCTAAACTACATATTTGCGGAGAGCTGCCAGGGGTTGGAGGCTTCAGGTTAGGGTATTTAGGGACTTTGGGGAATTTTGGATTTGGGGATCTTGGAGAGTATTACATGGCGAAGTGGCTGGATGCTCAATTCGGCCAGCAGCCGACTCGTCAAGCCGCTCATCGCCAAGCCTGCACAGAGCCCCCCCTCTCCCGTCCAAAACCATGGGAAACTTAAAGCACTTTAGGGTTTTTGGGAACCACAGAGTCTATGCTCTATACCTCCTGACCTCCTGCAAAGAGCTCCGGCAAACACAAAATCTGCGCTAACACATGTTCCACGGTCGGCAACCACACCCTCAAACCCTCAGGATCTCCAGTTGTTCTGTAAATCAGACGAGCTTCGTAGAAAGACCGAACCGTGCATTGACGAACTCCAAGAATCTGTCTGAATGTATTCGCAGTACTGGATAGCCTTGTCTTTCTAGTCGTACCAAGTCTAAGCGGTTCAAGGGCTTAGAAGGTTCAGGGTGAATCAGGCGGATCCCCAAACCCAACACCCCAGACCCTAAGCACCCTAAGACACGCTATGAGAAAGCCCACGGACCTGCCTTCACCCGAGTTGTGCGTTATCAGGAAGCCTTCCACGAAGTCGGCCTGCTCCATGTGTCGGCGGACACCTTGAAAACTGGAGTTTCGCATGGTTTTTTGGGGGGAGGGGGGGGGGGGGGGGGGGCTGGGGGAGGGGGGGGGGGGGGGCTTGCCCGGCGTCCGGCTCAGGGGACCTTTTGCGCCTGTGAGGCTACATCTGTGCAGACACGAAGCCGAAACTGCCCTAAAACCTCCTGAGCTTTTCAGGAATCAGAGCTTCTGGGAGGTTTAAGTAAGATTCAGGGTTTCGAACGCTTTCGCCGTGGGCCGATAGGTTTGCTAGGGCTTCTCCTTTTTATGAGCTTCGGGCTTTAAGCCGCCCAAGATGCTGTCCACAATCTCCTCACGGAAGGCAGTGTCCTCCTCGCCGCTGAGGAAATGCGAGCCTGTGTTGCCACCCACCTCCAGCGGCACCAAGAAAGGTTCAGGAGGGCTGTCGGCTTAGGCCTGTAGAGGTCTGAATCTTGCATCTAAAACCCAAAGCCAAAACCATCTTGGCTTTGTGTTGTCAAAGAAAGCATTCCCACGATAGGCCTCAACCCTAAAAGCCCTATGACCCTACGACCACATCATCTAAGCATGCACACATGGGCAACAAGCTTCGGACTTCCGAAGCCCCACGCTTGCTTTAGGGATATTACTTAGCTGTACCGAAAGACCAGGGAATGAGGTAAATCAGGCTTCTGCATTCCTACCAAACAAGAGAGCCCAACACACAGTGAAGCACGACCAGTGGTGAAGTAAGCCAGACTAAAGAATTGAATCAGCACCCTAAACCCTAAACCTTGAAGAAAGCCTAACAAAACGAACAAGCAAGTAAGCCCTCAGTATATGCTACTGCTTATGGCTTGCTCTGATGCCCAGGCACTAGCACGGAGGTCGGCGCGAAAAGCCCAGCGTTCGAAATGGCATCCATCCTCCCACACAATTTGGGTAGGACCCTCGCAGTGCAAGCGCAGACATGTAGGCTGAAAAAACTCAACAATGTCCTGCAGCGACTGGTGGCATCTTTACCCGGTCAGTCTCTGCAACTATACTGAAGCGGTCGATTGAGAATTGCCCCTGGAAACCCTAAGTCTCAAAGCTATAGTTCCAACTTTGGGTACCTTCTTGCGTGCCCTACGCAGTACGGTGTATGGTGTATACCATAGCAGGGAGAACAGCCCCTCGGCAGCCCCAAAGATAGAATCAGCTGCACTGCGAAGCTTGAACAAGCCTGAGACAAAAAACCTCCCGTGCACTGCTGAACTCCTCGCGGCGTCATAGCCCGCGAAAACGGCCCTGGGAACCTTGAATGGTGGAAACCGTAGGGCCGTAGGGTTGAAAGGCTCGTGGACTCCAGGGCCCGAGGGCTTATGAGGCGTAGGGTCTTCAGGCGTGCTGCGCTGCTGAGAGAGAAAGTGAGTCCATGTTGTTGCTGGGATGAGTGACAGATTCACAGATCCTAGGGACACCTAACCGTCCTAATCCTTCTCACGGGACGCTGAGCAAGTCGGCTTCGGTATAAGGCCAAGCAACGTACCTTCCGGTGGTGCTCTCAGCGAAGAAAGGAGTGCTGCTGCCGAAGAACGCTCCTCTTTGGATCCATAAACGACAGTCCGGATGCGCTGTAAGATAAGTACGCGGGAAGCCAGGGAATGTACCACTTCACTTCGTGAAGGCATTTACAGCTGGTTCCTGTACCGGGTCTATCCGGGTTGGCGAAGTTAGGTGGTTAGAAGTAGAGATCTTTTGCTAGGAGACAAGACACCAGGGCAGAGCTCTACATGCTGGTGGCGGGTGAACCAGTTCACCGAAACCTGAAGCAACCCCTAAACCCTACCTTGGACGAAGCTCCTTCGGAGGGGCGGCCGCTGCCGTCCAAAGCATGCTCGCCCATAAGCCTCCAACTCGTTGACTCTGGGGGGGGAGCCCTGAGGGTTTGGGATCCTCAGTATCGGGCGGAGTCGTAGGACTGTCGTAGGGCTCTGTAAGGTTCCGCCACGAAGCTTGGAGATTTTGGGCCAGGAGCAAAGCAAGCCGGAGGAGTTCAGGCTTCGCTTTGGGATGCCCCTGCACCCCCAAGCAGCGCAGCCTCTTCCAGCAGGCGGCTCCAGTGTCGCTGCCCTCAGCGCCGAGGTGGAGAGAAATCACGGAAGGAGCCACCTGCCCAGCCGTTGCTATGCCCGGCAAGAGGTTGGCATAAGCTTAGCAATCGAATCGAAGGGGTCAAAATAGCACAAAACATGTGTCCAAATCCCCCTAGTCCCTTTGAAGCTCAAAGCCCAAAAAGTGTGCACCTGTCTATGAGGACTGTAGAAGAAGTATGGTACAGAAATCACCAGGACCCCTAAGGGTTGAGGGGGGCAGGGAAGGTGTGAGTCTTTTTTCGTTCCGTACTTCCTTCCTTTACCAACTCTCGCAGGCTGGTATGGGAAACACGCGGCTTACAGGGTTGCACGGTTTAGAGGGTTTCTAGGGTTTGTAGGGCGGAGGGGCCTGGAGCCACACGCGGAAACTGAAAGTAAACACCTCTCAGCTGAGATAATCATGTGCAGGAGTCGTGTGATAATCATTGTCATTGTAGGCTCCACCTTTTTTGCAGTTGGGGCAAGAGGGACATGAGAAACTGACATGACGCAACTCTCGTGAAACGCCGCGAGAACCCTCAGAATCCTAAACGCCCAGCCCCAAGCCTCCCTCCCCAAACGGAGTTTCACCAGGACACGTTCGGCTTCGTCGTTCCACCATCGCCGGCGAATTTGACGCCCCAGCGGCCTTCTGCAGAAGGGCCCTACTTGCAAACGCTACACCATGTGGAGTAGGTTGTACAATCTACATCTCTCTCTCTCTATTTTTTTGCATGATCTGTATATGTATATGTTTTATACATATTCATATTCATATTCAGATACATATACATATACATATGCATATACATATACATGTACATGTACATATACAAATACATATATGTAAATATGTAAAATTAAAAGCCAATAGAACAGCATCTTAAGATAAGAGACTGGATCCAAAATTTTTCTAAATACAACATCATATAATATGACATCATATGCAAAACTACAATACAGTAGAGACAAAGGAATATAGATTATCATAACATAAGATCACACACACATACACATTATTGATGTATAAGAACCCCTCATGTGCAGAACTTGCGTTTCACAGGACACAGGCTCAAACATGAAAGCCTATAAACTTTGAAGCCAGAAGAATCCGCCTAACGTCTTCGGCCGCTTGCTGGTCAAGGTCGTGAAGCCAGAAGGCGCCTCGAATGGGGGGGAGGGTTGAAACGGAAAGGAAACTAAGGGGCAAAATCCTAAGGAAAACCAGGGCAAGCTTGTGGAACCCCCCGTCCGATGGAAATCACGCTGAGTTGCAACAGAAACCGGAATAAACCGGAAACCGGAACAACGAAACTAAAACGTTGTGGGGATGGTTTTGTTGCCACCCGCATAGCAGCTCGCACACAGGCATGGGGTGCTACGAGCATGTAGGATTGTAGGAGCTTAGGATCAAAAGGGCAGGGTTCGGCACCTAGCGGTGAACTCACAGGGATCGCTGTTGCTGCCCCCCCCCCGTCCTCACCACCAAGCCCCCCTGCCGTGGTCTGTTACGCCCGTGGCCTACGGTGGTGGCGCAACTTGGTTTCCAGGACCGCTTCAGTTTCCGATACAATGTTTGCTGTTGCTCCTCTTGTGTCGTTTATTACTGTGGTTTCTCCAAACGAGTCGATCCTTGAATCCTTGGCCCCCGTGGGCTACGGGTCAGGGTTCTCCTCATTCGCACGACCGGCTCTTTTCATGCGTCTGCATCCGAGGGGCTCGAGTGCGCGAGAAGTCCTAAAAGGGGGTTGCATGAAATACGGCAAGAGATGCCCTTAAAAAGGGCCCCTGAGCCCTAAAGAAATGGATATCGGACCTTGGATCTCTGAAGGGGGGCCACGGCGGGGCTGGTGGTCGCATCCACGGGGCCCCCCCATACTTCGGGTTAGGTTTACTTTGTAAACAAAGGCTCTAGGTTTGTGCTATGGTGAGGATGCAATTTAAGGAATTTAAGGCTTTAGCGTCTTCGCAGGATCCCTGCCAACTATCAGCCGCGAAGACCACAATGTACACTCTGGCAGGGCGCCGTCTTGGCAGCGTAGAACCAAACACCAGGGCCATCGCCTTTCTGGATCCTGGGAAGGATCTCAGGAGCGATCTGCGGGTGTTCAAGGGAATTTAGGGTTTAGGGTGTTTAAGGTTCCGGATGACATGGGGCTTGGGGTCTATGGGTCCGACCCGGCGTGGAAGCAGCAGCCAGCCATTGGTCGAGTTGCAAGTGCTGTTGTGGGCAACAGGTTTGGGGGACGATAGGGCCTCAGGCTCCTTGCAAGCACAGCAACGCAAGATCCCATGCACACGATCCCGGAACCTCCCATGAACCGTAAAAACGGAGCGCGCACGTGTCTAAGGGTAGTTCCATGGTCCCTTAGTATGGGCCCTTAAATGGGCCCCCCTCATATTCATATACCCCTTATTATATACCCGATAGAACCCAAGGGCCCATACTTCGGAACCCTTAAATTAAAGACCATATCCGCCGAGGCCTCGGGCCGTACCCCACCTCTAATCCCCAACACGCGCCCCTCGTTTGCCATTTCTGGGCTGAAATGGGTACCCCCACCCTAAGCCGACAGGTGTGCGGGAGCCGACCGTGCATCAGCAGGTTTTGGCTCGGCCACGGGCGCCCGCCTTTTCCCACCCGCCCCACCCACCCCCCCCCCCCCCCCCCCCGCGCCATTTGCACCTCTGCGCAGACCCCGGCCGAGGTGGGTCGCGTAGCGTCACAATTTAGGGACCAGGAAACAACCCTTAGAGCGTGGAAGCGCACATGGAATCATAAGTGTCTATGCCTTTGGCCCTAAAGGGTGTTGGAGGTTCAGATTTTTTGACCCTCCGCTACAGTTCGTTTGCACAACGATTTGATCCAGGAGTCGGCATGCTGTCACGATCCATGGTTGCCAGTGAGCGGATCTCCGCGTCGTTCTGTGCAGGGATTGAGTACTACATCTAGCCGGGGGCATGGAGACGTGCTAGGCTTCTTTTAGACTTTCTTGCATTTGTGCTGCAGGGAGGCGTCCGGCGCTCTGGGTCTAATTGCTACGCTGGACTTTGCCTTGGGAGCTTACTTGAGACGTGCCCAAGATTTACCTGGCAACTTGGCTTCCACTGCTAATGGCGAAGGCCGAATGGAGGCACAGCAAAGCGGTCATGAGTCTGTGCAGGGTTGAGGACTTTCGGGGGTTTCGGGTAGATGGTTTTAGGGCCAAGGTTAATGAATATTCCCGAGCCCAATTGGCGGCAGCGCCTGCATCATTTGGGTCAGGAACGCTTTGAAGTGTTCCTGTTCTGCTGTCGAATCCTGCCGCGACCGCAGCATGTTTTACCTTGAATCCCTAAACCGCGTAGGAACAGCTTCTCAAGGGCCTCGTGGTTTACGGCCTGTCTGAGCCAAGCCGAAGGCCCACGCTGACATGTTCCCAGGCCCCTGCAGCTAAGCCAAAGCCTAACAAAGCAACAAAGCTCTCAACATAAAGTGCTATGAAGCCCCCAAACTCCCTGGTCCTCCTTCTGCATCAACTTGGCCAACTTACGGTCGAACCTCTCCTGCGAGAGGAGAGCTATCTGTCTGTGTGTGTTTGCTTTTCTGGGGGTTCAGTTGCGAAGTCTACTCCCTGAAAGCTTCGAGCTCCTTCGAAACACGTGATGACATGTAAAAGCCGAATCAATTTGTTTTCTACTTATTTGCTTGGCATCGTTGGCGGGGCTTCGGAGCCACTCCGAACACGCCGTCTCGTTGCACCCTGGCTCCCTCAGATCCTCCGACCCATCCACCACCCCGAGGCCCTGAGCCCTATAAGGGCAAAAAGGGCTAAGCAAAACCTACTAAACTTCTAGGACTGAAAGATAGCCGCGTCCTGCAGCTTCGCCGAAATGGGCGGCAGTTGATCCTCACCCAGCTGGGAAGCACCCTTGAGGCTAGGGCTCAGTTTAGGCTTCTCGTCTTAACCCCCAAACCGAGCCCCGTGGACCTGTTCCTGCAGGTGCTTTCCAGAACTTGGGCAATAGTACTGACAGCGTGGCGTAGCTAACGGATGTGCAGCTGACGCGACAGGGCCGAAAGAAGGGAGCCGGTGCATGAACTCGTCTGAGCGAAGTCTCTCTGCAGAGTATTGGATTGGGAACCATTGCAGCATGATGACACAAGGTTCCACAAATTCACGCAGCCATCCTGCAGTTACGGAACTTAAAGACTTCTTGAATACAGCAGAAGCTAACAGCAAAGATTCCATGGCTGCTCCTCCCGGGACATTGGTTGACAAAACCCTAACCCTACAAACAGCAAGGCGCCGTACACACGAAGCCACATCTATGTAGGGCTCCTCCTTTGCCCCCAAACCCCAAAACCCTCAACCTAAAACCGCCTAAAGCCTCTCAAGCCCTTCAGGTTTATTGGGTTTTCACTGTTCTTGCGCCCAAGGCACCTCGTTTGCCTCATTGCCGTTGCCGGCCTCTTCGCTCTTGGCGCCGGCAGGCGGTCCTTGGGCCTTCGCTGGGGTTTAGGGCGCTTGGGCTAAGAAGAGGGCTTAGGAGGATTTACATGTTTGGGGTTAGGGTTGGGGAGGGGGTGGTACCTCAGGATCCATAGACAGAAGCCAATGATGCGCACGTTGGGGTTCCGACAATTCGGCCTCTCCTGGAACCCTCTATGCCCCTAACCACTAAATGCTTAAACCTCGCAACTCAAACAGGAAAATCACACCTTCAAACCAGAAGCGAACACCAGTGCCCTTCACACCCTGGCGCCTGAATGCTGTCGAACCAGCGCTTCGGTGTCCAGGCCTTGTCGGGAGATCTCGCGGGACATGGCTTCAGCAACTGTAAATCGCACCCTCCATGTGGGTCCCTTTTCGGGTCCCTTTTTTAAGGGTGCCGTACTGTGTACATGAGTGTACATGTATATATGAACCCAAGGGACAAGAGGGACCCTAATTTAGAGAACTGCTCATGTATCAGCGTGTGCTTGCAGCCATAACTGTGGCAAGCTTCCGGTCAAGGCAAGATCCTGTCTAGTAGGGCACAAGCTTGACATCGGTTGTGCGGCCGAGATGCCCAGAGGTTTTCACCCATGTACTCTGAGGTCAAGTCCTGCGCAGGCATTGGAAACCAACTCCCAAGACTCTGGAAGCAACGCCAACAATCCTAAACCCCAAACTCTCAAGACTTAAGCCCTGCAAGTGGATGGAGTCATGGTCGCCAGGGCTTAGTTTAGTTGGGAATAAAAAGGAGTCTACTGTTCACGCAAAGCACGGACGCCGAGAGCTCTGAGAAAACAGCCGCACCGTCCTCGGAAGGCAATCGCGCATTGCCAGAGGCGTTGGTATTGGCCTTGACCTGAGCGCACCCTCAACCCTGAAGCCTGCGAGCCTTCAAGCCTTTAGTTTTTCAGGCTGAAAAACGCGCGTCAATTCACGGTCTCTCCTTGCCCAAGACTGACAGCAACCAGGCTGCACAGGCAGTCAGTGCCGCCAGGTCCTTCCCACCAGGCTTAGTGGTTGGGAGTTCCTAAACCCTAAAGTTCTAAAGCCTCCAGTGAACCCCCCAAACACTCAAATCCCAAACAGGGAGGGTCAGGTCCCCCCTACCCGGCGGCTTCTTGGGCCGAGGGCTTCCAGATGTAGGCTTGTTGCTTTTGTTTTTGCTTCTGTTGTTGTTGGTATGCATGTATGTATGTATAATAAAATAAATATAAATATATATATATATATCTATGTAATATATATATATATATATATATAATATGTCTGTGTATACACTGTATATATATATATATGCTACCCCCCCCCCCTAAAACCTACCTTTCTATAGTTTTCAATACTTATAAACTGCCCTTACACTATACATGTTCCTGTTCCTATACAAAATTCAGCAGACAAGCTCTCCACTCTAAAGCCCAGACCCGAGGCACCCAACCCTATGGAGTCAAAACTGAGCCAGACGCTAACCCCACATATACAACCCTAAACCTCAAACTCAAAACCCCCCCAAGCCACCAAGTCCACTCTTACCTAAACCCACAAGCGAATAAGAATAAAATACGTCTGCGTTGCTGCTCGCCCAGGGACCTCACCCTGCAATGGGGGTCCCGGACTCGGGCTTGATAGAAGCCATGATCCAGTACGTCTGTTCGTTCCTGGAATCGCATTCAGGAGCCTGCGAGTTGATGAGTTTGATCCCCTCCGACAGGATGTCGTTCTCAGGATTCCAGGAAGACTTGGAGTCAGACCGCTCCAGAGTCTCAGCTGTTTTCTGCTGGAGAAGTTGCCACCGACAGTGGTGTCCTGTCAGTTGATTCAGCAGCTTCTGCAATCCTTTTTTTAATTGCCCAGGGGCCAGGCCGGAAGACGGGGACGGGAACGTAGGCATCGCCAGCACAAACCTTCATGACGATGTTACGAGGGACGGGCTTTTCAAAGTAGACAACCTTGAGGACATCGATGAAGCCGTCGCCGAGAGTATTCACGATGATGTCCACTTTGGCGCCGGATGGTAAGGGACCCAAGAAACGAATCTCATACGGAAACTCGTCCAACTTGCCCTCGGACGCTAGCTTGCACAAGGAGCTGGCTTTCCCGCATTCTGGAACAGCAAATTGGGCATCTAGCAAAACAGCCACAGTGGACTTCACCTCGTGCAGAGGACGACACGCCTGACTCATGAGTCTCTGAATACTCAGTGAGCAATCGTCATTTGCACGGAAAACTTGCGCTTGTTCTAGCTGCCGCAGATACCACGACTTGTCCCCGACTTCTGCGAGGGCCTCGTCCATTAGTGTCCCACTCATGTTTGCACAAGGACGATTCGAGGATAATCTCGTAGCTAAGGAACTATAGCAGCTGACGAGTCTCGAGCACTTGATGTAAACTATATCCTTAAGAGTCCAGTTGCCTGCACAGTAAATTTTGCTTTTTAAGATAATACGCATTTTGCTTTGAAAGGTAACATATAAGCATTAATCAACAGCAGTGTCGCATTCTTTTTCTGTACTCGCACGGTCATGAGTTCTTGTTCTGAATGACAGCCAATGCGCATGTAGTGGAAGACAAGATCACGTATGAGGTATTCTTTACTTCTTCTCGGCCTTGGCTCTGGCTTTCTGGATCGTGAGAAGGACTCCATTCCACACCCTCTTATTGTTCTGGTTCACACGACTGCGCCTCATATCCGCCGCGGTCACGTAGAGGTCGTGCCAGTCTGACGTCCATGACGACATGTCTACCGGTTCTGGTGTGCTTGCTGAGGCGAAGCTACTCGACCCATCGTTGTCGCTGTCCTCGCTACTGCTCTCGCTGCTGGATGCCTTCTTGGTGTTGATGGGGTCGGTGCTGCTTCCTGCAGCTTGGCGTGCATCATCGTTTGGTACGTTCACATGCGAGTCACTTGCGTCCGAGTTCGTGGCATCCACTGCCATGTCTTCGCCACTATTCTTGCCCACGACGGTGTTTGACTTCATCACCTCTAAGTTGGTGTCCTCAAGTGCCAAACATTCGCCACGGCTTGATGTCTTGCTCTTGTTCTTCTTCTTCTTGTCGGGAGACTGCATGTCCTTGATCATCAGGACGCCACTGTCTTTTGCGGTTCCCTTCTTTGCTTTGGCTACAGTCTTCAAGAGCATGTTCCATGCTCCTTCGCTCCACTGTCCATCAATCCCGGTCTTGGTCATGTGGAGCTGCCGCTGAATGTTATGGAGCAAGATGTAATAGTCCTTCTTCTTCATGTCGGCTCGGCTCGCATGAAGCTGGACGAGGCCCGACTCGACAGCCTGGAAAAACTCCTTGGCGGACGGAGGCTTCTTTGTGTCTGAAGCCTCTTCATTCTTAGTGATGTGAATCACTGCGTTGCCGGAGGAGTCCCATGCGAAGGTGCCCGTGATGTTGACGGCCGCCATGAGGAGTACGCGTATGCTATGGCTGGAAACTGCGCGTTTATAGCCCAAGCTGCGCGTCGAAATTGAGTCGATTCAACGCATACATACTGGAACCACTTTCAGTGGCGTAATATACAATACCATGGCCTAGAGTTGCGTAATATATTTTTTAACATAAGAAAAAATCTTCAGGACCGGGAGTTTTAAAACTCCTTGCTTAGCCACGAGAGGAGTTTTAAAACTCCTGCCACCGAAGATTGAAGATTGTCGGGGCCAAGAGTTTTAAAACTCCTTGCTTAGCCACGAGAGGAGTTTTAAAACTCCTGCCACTGAAGATTGAAGATTGAAGACTCCCCGGAACTCTTTCCAGGAATCTTCAGTCTTCAATCTTCGGGGCCAGGAGTTTTAAAACTCCTTACTTAGCCACAAAGGAGTTTTAAAACTCCCGGCCCCTAAGATTGAAGATTGAAGATTCCTGGAAAGAGTTCTGGGGAATCTTCAATCTTGAATCTTCGGGGCCAGGAGTTTTAAAACTCCCTGCTTAGCCACAAGAGGAGTTTTAAAACTCCCGGCCCCTAAGATTGAAGATTGAAGATTCCTGGAAAGAGTTCTGGGGAATCTTCAATCTTCAATCTTCGGGGCCAGGAGTTTTAAAACCCCTTGCTTAGCCACAAGAGGAGTTTTAAAACTCCTGGCCCTGCAGATTTTTTCGGCGTCTTTAAGTATTTGCTATTTCGTATTTTATGTATATCTATAGATATATGTCCATATATATATATATATATCCGGCTTCGAATATAGTAAACACGTCTCGACATAGAAAAGGGTATGAAACGGTAGGTTTTGGGGGGGGGGGGGGGGTATCATATATATATATGCACACACACACACCCGCGCGCGCGCGCGCGCGCGCGGGTTTCGCGCTTTTATCGGGGAACGGGGGGCCAGGGGGGGGGGGGGGGGGTGGGGGGAGGCGGGCGTGGGGAGGGGGGTTTTGGGAGGGGAGGTTTTGGGGAGGGGTTTTGGGTCGCACGAAAAGTGAGGTCGATGAGTTTTGACATTGCATTGTCTTCGGCTAGATCGGCATCAAGCAGTGCCTAGAGAGTGTGAGATACGAGGTTGGGGCATGAGATTACTTGATGCCGAAACAGAGACCAGACGAAAGACATGGAGCTGTTCGTGTGGCAGACAGCTGGAAAGGCAGATCGACATGTTGCTCGTCGGACAGATTCAGAAGTAGATCGATAGATGGATGCTGAGTTGATGCAGACCGATGAGTATGGGGGACAGAGAGGCCGGGTGAACTCGAACCACCCTAAAACCCTAATTAAGCCCCACACCCTAAGCCCGATGCCTCGGGGCCCGGATCAAGAAGGCGCAATTGCATTCAGGCACCCGGCGTCTGAATCGGTTTAGAACTGAAGCGTTGCCCTTCGCCGATTCAGATCCGATTCGGATGTTCGGGTGTCGAGTGCTCAGCCGCTCTATCTCTGTTTATTTAACAATTCCCAAACCCTTCGTCTCCCAAACAGACCTGGAACCCAGCAAAGCAACATTGAAAACGCCCTGAGTTTAAAGAAACGACTCTCAAGCCCTGCGCCCAGCAGTAAAAGACCACCCTCATGAACCTATACTCCCCTTAGAACCTTAATGAAAAACTAACTTGTTAATGTCCTCTTGGGTTTACATACACAAAAAGAAAAAATTATTCCCAGGGGGGCATATAGAAACAGTCCTTCACATCCGTGAGACCGGCTTGCTGCAGCGTGTCGAGGGCCTCGTGCACCTGACATGGAGGCTCATGCTTCAGGATTTCCGGTTCCTTCTCCTTAAGAAAAGGGGGGATTGCTCTAGAGGCTATGGGATCGGGCTGTACAGGGTCTTGGGTGTTTTGGGCTTCTTGGTCATGGGTGTACTTTGTTGCGTGCAGTTTTCGGCAAAGCCATGGGGACTTAAAGCTTGGAAGAGTAGAGTCTACCCTAAACCCTAAACCCTAAACCCTAAACCCTAAACCCTAAACCCTAAACCCTAAACCCTAAACCCTATACTGTAGGGCATGGCTGGCTCAGGCTTCTTTGTCCCACCTTCGTCAACTTGTCCGCCGGAAGTCGGTTGAGCTGAGGTGGGAGGCCTTGGACTTCTGTCCCAGCCAAGAAAACTCCACGTGCTTCGCTGAGTCCATACCTATGCCTATGTCAAAACTCAAAACCCCCATAGAATTACAAGTTTTTTGTTGCCCCCAAACCCTACACAGTCCTACACCCTGAAGGCTGCGGCCGGAGAGTTACAGGATTGCTTGCATCCAAACATCACACACAGCAACCGCCCAGGGCTGAGGGCTACCTTACTTCGGCTCCAAGGAAAAAAGCTGCTCTCCATCAGGGATCCGGAACTGCCGGCTTGATGCGAGCTGTGGGCAAGTGTCTTCCGGTCCCTTCCTTGGGGTAAGTCTTTAAGTACTCTCTGATACCCAAACACTCTAGAAACCCTACGAAACCCTGCGAAACCTTGCAAACCTTAGACAAACCCTGAACCCAAAACCCTGAACCCTCAACCTTAAAGAGCCCCTACAAACACTCTGAAACCACACCAGGCCGTGGGCGCGAGCTCGCCGACTCGCTGCTCGGCGGCGCCTGGCACTTCGAGGCGACGTCGGTGAGGTTTTGGGGTTTGTTAGGGGTTCTGGGGGTTGATGGTTTAGAGGGAACTCCGACCCCCCTTGACAGGGAAAGTTTTCCTCGAAAAGCTGCTTTTCGGGCTTCTCCCGGACCATTTCTAGGATACCTTTCTGAGCTTCTGCCGGTTTCTCCCGGACCATTTCTGCCCGGTCCATTTCTGCGCCGGTTGGGGCTTCTACAAGGCTATTTCTGAGCCTTTTCGGGCGTCTCCCAGACAGGTTCTGAGCCTTTTCGGGTTTCTCCCGGACCAGTCCTGAGCTTTTTCCGGACCATTTCTGAGACTGTTTGGGCTTCTCCCAGACCACTTCTGACATTGCTAGACTTTTTGGTGCTTTCTCCTATAGCCAAAATCGATGGTTTTCGTAGGGTTTATAGGGTTTGTGGGGTTTATGTGGGGTGTATAGGGCTTTGGGATAATAGGTCTACGTCTGGATATGGGTACACTTTGGGTCCCCTGTAGAATTTGTCCCCGTCATGAGAAGGACTTGAGGGAACTCCCACAAAACTGGGGCTGGGGTTTAGGGTTCAAGGTTCTCCAATCGTTAACCTAAGAACGCATGGGAATCTAAACGGGGCTCCTAGACCGTAAGAAAAGGAGGTAGCAAGGTAGCGTTGGCTTGGGACCTGGGATGTGGTGGGGCCGGAGGTGAGGCCTACGTTTTAACTGGCGAGCTTCTTCGTGAAAAAGGCGGCAGTGAGTCGAGCGTGATCTGAGACATAGGCGTCCGCGGGTGCAGCTTGCAAAAAATGAATACAGACAAGGTTTAGGGCTCAGGGGCGCCTCCACCACCTCGGCCTCCTCAGCGTTCACCATGGCCCGCTACTAAGGGAGCCCCTGCACTGCGCCAAACGGTGTTTTTTCAAGCCTTCAAGCTCCGATTCCCATGAACTTGTAAGCATCTCGTGCAAGATACGAGTCGGCTAGCGGCTAACATGGTGCTAAAAGCTGGCAGCGGGCAGAAGCATTCAGCGCGGTTAGCAGGCGGAAAAAAGCCGCACGCGAAGCTTTGCCGTAGTTCGTCGGCTGCCGGGAATGTCAGACACTCAGGTTGCCAAGGCAGAGACCCTCGGGCGGAGAAGTTTAAGTCCTACAAGGTTCCGGCTCGCAGCCGCTCGAACCGTCTCCAAAAATAGCCCTTCTCAGCTAAAGCCCGTAACCCTGAAAAACGACCAGGTGCCTTCTGCATGCTCAGCCTTATGTGAAAACACCCAAAATCTAGATAGCATTCCAGAAAGCCATGCTGAAGGGCCCCCGGGGCCCCGTGCCACGGTCATCTTACCGGCGCGTTCGGGGCTGGTCCGGAAAGCAACGTGACGGGGCCTGTATCCATCCGTGGCTCTTGCAGGGTTTCTATGGGGGTTTCGGGCTTACGGTTTAGGGCCTTCGGGTTTATGGAACGGTTTAGGGTTTATAGAACCCATGCTTGCCAACCCTGCAATGGCCGTAAAACCATCCGAAAAACCACGTGCCCCTGCAGTTTCGCACTTCAAAACCGCTTACCAATGATGTTTTAAGGCTTCTCAACCCACTGTGCACAGCTCCGGTGCCATTTTTGTAAAAAGACGCGAAAGCTCTCAAAAGCCATGTGCCCCTGGGGTTTCGCTGTTGCTGGGCCGACTTTACACCGCCTGGGGTGACTTCCTTCCTCTGCCTTGTTTTGCTGTGTGCCGCAGGGGTTGGGCCGACTTTACACCGGGTGGGTCGAGATAAACCCGGCGCTTGCATCCCTCACTTCTTCGACTTTTCTAGGGTTGATTCAGGGTTGATTATTCAGGGGTGTGTTCTCCGTTTAGGGCCTCGATTTCGTTCCTAGGTTTCTGGAAAGTCTAGCTTAGCACTGGAAGAAAGCAGGGGGAGAAGGAGGAGGGACGGGGACACCAATGGCTTAGGGCCTAAACCCTAGGGTTTTGAAGTAATAGGGTTGGGTTAGAGCCACTCAAGATGAGATCACGAGGCAGGTTGCCTTACTTTACGACCCCACGCCTGCAGCTACTCCTGGAGGGTTGGGCACCGAAGGTTTAAGGGCCTTAAAGTCTTGAATGGGGTTGGGGGTGGCGACTCGCCAGGCTTGTGGGTGTTATTGTTGAGGGTTAACGGGCTGAGGGGTTGCCGGAATAACTAGCTCTTACGTGCAGGCTTGAAGGTTCAGCAGCCTAACGAAATCCTGCTGAACCCTCAAAACCCTCCAGCTTCTCCAGCCCAGGTCCTTGGGTCCCGCGCCCACCCAACCCCCTGAACTACCCTTCAAGTGCAGCGCATTGGGGTATATAAGTCCTTCTGGGAGCTCCGCTTCGGGGGTTGCGTAGGGCTTCCTGAAAACCTGGAAGACCAAGAAATGGGCCAGGGAAGCAGCCTTGGTGCATCTGCCATGCGCACGGCCACTTGCATGTGGTTGTCCTGCAGGTGCAGTTGAGGAATTCAGGGCGTCTCGGGCTTGTCCGTGGCAGCTTGGTCCTCCAAAGCCTGAAGAGGGCAGTATCCACTTGCCGAGAACTACTACTACTAAAGGCCCTCGCATTTTTGAAAAAAACTGGCTGTACGACATTTGCGTGTTGAAGCAGGGGTCGGGTAGAACCATCCGAAGTGGTCTGCAAAGAAATAAACCTGCGGAGCCGTAAAGCGAGGGCTGTCCTTGGACCCGTGGGTCCCTGCATCGAGACCCTGGATACGTCCCTAAATCCCCCCCAAAAAGCCTCAGCAGCAAGGCCAAACCCCAAAAAGTCTAGAACAGACCGAACATACAACAGCAAACACCTGCACCTACACACCCTGCAGGCCCGTCCGTGCCCCCCTCCGCCCCCCCCACCCTTCATGCCTCGGGTAAGACCAGTGGCACCAGGGAGAGCGTCGACCTGGTGGTTCCGTTGAGGAATAAAGGGTGAAGGGGCGAGCCTCTTAAATGCCGGGTTGTAGCTCTAGGATTCAAAGGGCGTACAGGGTTCAGGCTTTAAAGGGTTTAGGTACCGAAAAGGGCTTGCAGCATGTAGGTTTAGAGGGCGCAAAGGGCTCAAGGATGAGGGTCGGGCTCAGGGTCGTTTGGGTTCTTAGAGATCAGCAGCGTTGTTTTACTTGTAGGGGCGCAAGCCCGATCAGTAACCTGACAAATCCTCCAAGTGTACAGGCAAAAACCCTCCCAACAGAGCACGTTTTTGGGGACGTGTGGGTCATTCCCAAAATTGGGATCTGCAAGATACGCCCTCAGCTACTGTCGTCGTTCTTCTATGGACCCCCCTTCACCCTCCAAAAGGGGTCTATCTAAACCTTAAGGGTCAAAACCCTTCACCCCCGAAGAGGGGCACTTCTGAGGCCCTGGCATATCGTAGAACTCCACACCGACACTTTCCGCCCTGGCGCCCACCGCCAGACCTGTACTCTGCTTTTCAAGGCGCCCTTATAACAAGGATTGCAGCACTTTGGGGGGATAGCCTTTGGGGCTTGGGGCGCGGTTTGGGATGTTTGTTGGGGCCTTGGATGGTTCGTGTCAACCTGCACCGGTGTTGAACCTTCAGAGGGGTTGTTGCTATCGGGCTTCCGGTGGCTAAGCCCCATAAAAGCCTAAAGCCTCAGACCCCCAACCCTCAAAAACCTATAAAGCCTTCGAATGCCTCGAAACGAGCATTCAGCTCGGCCTTGGCCAGAGCCCTGCCACACGCCGATGTGCACGCCATAGAAGGAGAAATCCCCGAAAGGCTCCTGGGTCGTAGCAGAGACTTCAGGGAGTATAGGCTTCATGTTCAGGGATGCTGCAATGAAGGGTTACGTAGGGTACCTAGTCCCTGAAATACCGGGGACAAAGAGTCCGTACATGTGTCTCGGGCAGGATTTCGCTTTTGGAGCTAGCTTTGAAGTGCGGCTTGAAAAACTGAATTCCGCATTCGCTGATCCGGGCTTGTTGTTTCGGGTTACCTCCCCTTTCACAAAGGGCGCTCAGTTCCCGTGGCAGTGCTCTTGCGATGTATGGTAATTATCAGACATAGGCAATGGTCTTGGAGCCCCTTGAAGACGCTGAAAGCCAATGCGCTCATGTCGAAACGGTCGCTTGCCAAAGAGTTCAACCTAAACGTGCGTAAACAATCAGGTAAGATCCAAACCCTGAATCTGAAATTGCAACCACTAAATTAAACATGCAACCCCTTCACCCCTAACCAAAACACCCTCATCATCAAAACCTGAAATTTTTACCGAAGCCCATAAGCTCAAAAGCCCAAACCCCCAAAGCCAAAACCATACCTTCTAAAGCTGCCCTTTGCAAACCTCTTAGGAGGTAGGGTTTAGGGTTGATAGGGTTTAGAGTTTAGCGGTTGGGGTTTGGGGTTTGGGTTGTTTTGTTTTTTGTTTGTGTTTTTTTTGGGGGGGACTGTTGACACGGTGACACGAAACAATATGTATATATATATATATAATATTTTCCCTATATCCCAAACCCCTACACCCTACTAAGCCCCAAACATCCTCAAACTCTAAATCCCCAACTCGAAAGCAGCTCTCCTCCGAAGAAGGCCCCTGGACGGGTGGCAGCGCATACCCCGAGTTCAACACCTTGGACGCTTGAGGGTTTAGGGTTAAAGGGTTGAAGGGTTGAACGTGGACGAAGGTTCGCGTTCCGTCCCGACCCGCCCTGCTTGGTCGGATTTATAGATTGTGTATCTACTTTGTCCGGGTTTCCGGGATACAAGCCTCATAAGCAATACCCGAATCGCCAGCACAGAAAAGCTTCCAGAAGATCTGAGGTGACGGCAGACCACGTCAATCGCGGTATGGAGATGGCCTTTCCAAAGCATGTCGAACTGCTGCTTCGGCTTCGGAACTGCTTGAGGACGACTGCTGGAGGGTGAGAAAGCGGAAGAGCTTGAATGAAGTGTTCACATAGCCCACATGTAACACCCTGTCGTCCGAGGCGTGTGCCACAGACAGCTCGGATGGCAACGGCGCGAGGGAAGCTGTGGGCACCTGCGACAGATGCAGGAAAGATCTAGAAAATACAGTTGAGCACAAGTTAAGCGGGCAGCGCTGTTCGTTGCAATGTTGTGTAGCAGTGCAACAAGTCATGTGCAGCTGGCAGCAGGAGCAGGTTCCTCCAACCATGCCTACAGCGGGTCGCACGCACGAAAGCTGGCATCTGGAAGCAAGGCTGGAAGACCCAGCCCCCTGATGCAGTTGTAAGATGGACGGTTCTGGAATACGTAATGCAAGTTCCTTTCAACCAACTACCCTGCAAGGCACACACACACACACACACACACGCAGCTGTTGGCATGTATCCGAAGCCTGGACTCCGTGACACACACACACACATACACAGCTGGCATGCTTTCGGATGTCCACCGGCTCTCTGGAACAGAAGCATGAACAAGCGAGCCAAATGGAGGTTGGCACACCGCACACCGTAGGTCACACAGCGGTGCAGTCGCTGATGAACTGCCTCCAGCTCCACCAGAAGCCGGTCTGGATCCCTGCGCCATGGTTTTCGGGTCTTTGGTAGGAGAGAAAAAACCCCAAAACCCAGCCGTTTTACAGTTCGGGCTGACTTGTTCCACCCTGTTTGCTACAGGTTTCCCTCCTAAAGCCGCCTCCGATCCACCCCAACAGTTGCTCCTCTTTAGACGGTAGCCCCCCCTTCCCTCCTGAGGAGGGGAATACTACGGGACTGTGCATGATTCAGGGCTCCACGTTCGGGTGCACTCCCAAGCTTGCTTACGTACAGACCTGAGCGGGGGTCGGTTGGGCTCATTCAGCAGCTCCACACCATCCTAGAACCCTAAAGGCCTAAACCGCCGGGCGTTTGGCGGTCGAGGCTTTCTATAGGCAGGAAGCTCGAGGCTTCCGCAACCCTGCTCCAGGGCCTGGTCAAGCCCAGCAATTGCACGCGAAGCCGCGTCGACGCCTGCATGTGGAGGGCTTCTTGATTAGAGTTTGGGTCTACGGTTCAGGTGACGGGCAGGGTTCGGGGGCTCGACAAGGCGAAGGACAACCAAGGCAAGGGCCCAGGAATGCGAAGCTGAACCTATCCGCCAGCCGAAGCCAAGACAGCGCAAAAGGATGCTGCTTCCAAGCCTCGGCTGGCCCTTTCCTAACCCTTCCTGCCTGCGCCATGCGTGCGAGGACGGCATCCCCGGACCTCGGCCGGTTTTCCAACTGTATGCGCCTTTCAATATGTGCCATACGCATTTGGCACGGCCGTCATTTGGGGCTTTCTGTGTTATTAAAGGTTCATCCTTGGGAGTAGGGGTGTGGGTTGGGTATATGATTCAGCTACAGGCGCGCGACGACCCTGGCACCAAACACGACGCGCAAGCCACCTCGCAGCAAAGAACAGCCCAGACGCGGCACTCTGACCCCGACTGAGTGCACTCCCCACTGCAGACCTAACCTGTCAGACAGCCCCACATCCCACGCCCCACCGCGGAAGGAAGGTCTTTTCTTTCATTCTCGTTTCTATGTGTGTGCGTGTGTGTGTGTGTGTGTGTGTGTGTGTGTGTGTGTGTGTGTGTGTGTGTGTGTGTGTGTGTGTGTGTGTGTGTGTGCATGTGTGTGTCCGACCAGAAACTCCCCTAAACCCTAGACCCCAAGCCCCTAAACCCCCTCAACCCTTAACCCCCGAAACTCCAGAACCCAAACCCTTAACCGTACCTTTGCGGCCCACGTGGCTCGAAGCCGGTGGCCTGGGCGCCGCTGACAGCGACCCATCGGCCCAAGGACGCATCAAAGGACGACACCTGACGGGGTGCAGGGGAGGGGGAACCCTCTAGCACTGATGGCCACAGGCAGGGAAAGGGCGAGCGAGAACCCTAAACCTTGATTCCATTAGAAGTCGATGCGCTCGGTTGTGACGGTTTGCGTGCCTATTTTAAGTCTGCAAGAGAAACTACGGGCTACCCCCACGCACCATAAAAGACTTTACTCCTTCTATATAAACTCCAAAGCTTCAAAATACCGGATATTCGCCTCATAGTCCAGGGACGGCTGAACCCGGCTCGCTTTGTCCATCGGATCCTCGGTGGGCGGGTTTATAACGTGTGCTCCCTGACTTGTAGCTTCACTCCTGACCAGTATACTACCCCTCAAGTCTAGGGACTACGCTCGCCCAAGAAAACGAGAACCTCGCATGTCTGATTTGGCATCCAACGAACCCTCCGAACTGCACCCCTGAACCCTAAAGCCTAGAACCCGAGCCCCAGCACGAATGCCGCAAAAAACCCGAAACTGCAGGAGTTCGGGTTTAAAGTGGAGTTGCCTTGAGGGCTTCAGGCTTCAGGGTTAACATCTACAGATCCGAGAAAAGGCCTTGAGCTTTGGAGCTCCGCAAGCAACAATTCGATTAACAATCCCTAGAGCTGACCGTTCCCAAGGTCAAAAAACCTACACCAACTCATGCTGTCAACTAAGGTACTTCTAAGTGCCAAATGACCTTATAGCTATACATGAGACCTGCCAGTGCTTAGGTGGCAGCTCGCCAGTCTCGAAAGACCTAGGCCACGTGAGGCAGTTTAGTGTTCAACATTAGAATGCCTAGTGACGTGTAGCGAAGAGTACTGTAAGGGTGGCGGGGTGTGGCTGGCAACTAGGCTGTGAGGGGATTCAGGTTCGGGGTGCAAGCATAAACTGAGTCCAAGGATTGATGCCGCACTTCTTCTGCCAGTTGGATTGAGAGCCGCCATGAAACTCAATGATCGACAGGACGCGCAAAGCAGCTAAGAACTGAGTCCAGGCCGGCAACAAACAACACGCACGCATGCACGCACGCGAACACACACACACACACACACACACACACACACACACACACACACACACACACACACACACACACACACACACACACACACACACACACACACGCACACGCACACGCACACGCACACCCACACACACACACACACACACACCACAAAGACAAAACACAACAACACAAAACAAACACACACACACACACAAACAAACAAACCAACAACAAACAAACAAAAAAAACAAACAAAACGAACAAACGAGCGTTTTGACTTTGACGCTTTGCGTCTGTGCTACAGTGAGCATAGCCCAGCATGCGCGTGACCATGTCACAACAAACGAACAAACGAACGAACAAACAAACAATCAGCACGTAACAAAACAAAACAAAACAATACAACACAACACACCAAAAAACTAAACTAAACACAACAAAACAACAACACATCGTAACAATACATAACGTAGCCAAACAAAAAACAAGAAACAAAACACACACACACACACACACGCAAAAGACAACACAACGCAACACAACACAAAACAACAGCACAAATCACAGCAAAACATAACAAAGCAACACAACACAGCACAGCACAGCACGGCACAACACAAAACCAAACACAACAAAACAAAACAACTAACACACACACACACACAAACATACACACGCACAAAACAAAACAACAAATTCTCTCTATTCGAGCCCAGCCGAGTTGCAGTTCAGTGTTGGACTTTGCCAAGATTGCGGCGGCGAGAAGCACAAACGACAGAGACCCCCGGATAAACCCCCACAACAGCTTGCACACCACTCCCGAGCAAAAACACGCACCCAGCAAGCTTCCGTCAACCCCCGAATGTCAACTCGAGGCTTCCCGATTCTGGCGACACAGAGACTTACACCCGCCCAACAGGCAAGCGAAGCACGCCTTCCCGGACACACACAAAAACCTAACACACGAAGCAAAGCACTCCACGCTGGAGCTGAGATGCCAGGACATCGCGGACGCTGCTGGCCGTGGCAAGTCGTAATTCCAGGCAGCTGGCCTTACCGGGGGGAAAGAAGGGTAAGCATCCCCCTCACCCCTGAGTTTCTTGTAACTCCCTGATACAGCGGAATAAAGCCCCGAAACTGAACCCCCCCGACGCTAAGCCTTCATTCCTGAAGGGGGGCCTTCTCCTCGGTCGGCTGCAGGGCTGCCTGCCGCAGTAGCCAGTCTGTTAAGGATTCTTGGGGTGGGGTGGGGGGGGCTTTGCTACGGTGTCAATCAGGGTGTCAAGGGCTGAAACTGGCTGAAACTTTTGCGGCAAGCCAACATGCCCACCGAGTTAAGTCTTTTAACATGATTTATATACTCCTGTGTACTGCATGCAATTGTACGCACTGCGTGGCTTGGTTGTGATGGCGAAGTGCTACAATAGTTACTTCATGATGATCTTACATTCTCCATGGCATCCGGGACTGTACGACCGCCTTCCAGCTGGAGGTGTCTTCTTCCAGCAGCGGTGTCCTGCGTGGCATGCAGTGGGAAGGCGTTCTCTGTATATTTCCTGGAGGTTGTGCGGCTCGGAATGCGTTTTACGTTCTCGATGGTCCGGTGCAATTGCTGCCCTTGACTGAAGCTTCACCCGCTTCGAGGTCGAGATCCCGAAACTCTACACCCCCAAGTCGCATTAGAGTTCATGTAGGGTTGAGGTTTGGGAGCTTCGGGGACAATGGAGTTGCCAAGGCTCTGAACCCCAAGTAAAGCCGGGCCTTTGCACCATCAAACGAACTGGACCTGGGCTGCCAAGTGCTCTGTCTCCCTCTCCCTCTCCCTCTCTCTCCCTCTCTCCCTCTCTCTGCTCTGTCCCTCTCCCTCTCTCTCCGTCTCTCTCTCTCTCTCTCCCTCTCACTGCGGGGGGGGGGGGAGTTACGAGATTAGAGGATCAAGGAGGTCGCCTTCCCTGAGGCCAGTCACCTCATCCTCCCTCCCGACCCCCTTTTTGCCTGGGAATTCCCCACGGGGAGGACCAAGGGGCGGTGATGCAGATGGATTCCGTGCTGACGTTTTTGGGTAAATCTGCGAGAATTCCACCAGTAGACTCTTGAGCAGTTTTGGCCTAACCTGCTAGTGGGGTCGGGGGTGAGTCAGCAACACCACCAATACCTGCAACCCCAACCAAAACCTTCTTGTGCCCCGACGCCTCCCAAACCCAGGCAGCAAAATCCCGAACCCTGGCCGCTAAACCCCAAAACAGTTCGAGCTGTGGCTCGTGTATTTAGTGCTTTCGAGATTGGAGTTTGGAGGTCTGGGTTGTGGGTTTGGGATTTAGGGTTTGGGCGGTAGGGTTTGGGGCTTAAGATGGTTCAAGGTTCAGGGCTTGGGGCTTCCAGGCTTTGAAGGCTTGAGGCCTAACCCCTAAACATACCCGAAACCCTAAGCCCTAAACCCCAAGCCCTAAGAAACCCTATTCACGTCCCACTTCCCTCTCAGAGGTAGGTCCCCCACCCGGAGTCGAGCCAGGCTCTTCCGGGGATGAGGCCTCCACCCGCGTCGTTCGAGTGATGCTTGTATAAGGGGCCTTAATCATTAGAACAGGGTTTTTTTGGGGGGGGGGGGGGTGATTATGGTAGATATACAAAGGGAGCAGAAGGGATACTACGAGTAATTATTCCGACCCCTATGTTGTTTAATAGGGTTGAGGCTCTGGGCTAAGGGTTTAGGGTTCGGGGATCGGGGGCATACGATGATACGGACCCCCCAAAAGTGACCCTGGCCACAGGGTTCAGGCGTTCAGCGTAAAGAGGAATCATCTCCCCATTCGGGAGTTTAGCGGATGGTGCAGTGCAAAGGTTCCGTATTTCTTTCGAGAATGGTGTTCGATTCGAGGGCGTGGCCCTTGAAAGGTTGCGGTGATCTACGCCCCTGCCGTGTACGAAGCCCCAAACGCTAAACCCTTGCCACCTTCCCCTGAGAGCCTGAAAGTCACACTGGGCCAGGGGCTTCTCAGCAGGGTCCACGTGGTGGGATTGGTGGGATGCTGGGGGAGTTGGAAAAACGATGTTGTTGAGGCTGTTTTCCCATCTTCGGATGTCCCAAACCTTGTTCTTTCAACATTTGCGGGGCGTGAACCCTTGAAACCCTGAACCCGAAACGCTTCGGCCCTAAACCATTGTGATGCTTTGGGGGCTTTGGGGGCCCCGGAGGCGCACTATGAGGTTTCAGGTCTTTACGGTATCAGAACCGTCACTTTGAAATCTTCCCATTTAACCCGGGCTTTACATGCCCTAAACCCTTTAAACCTTTTCACCCTATAAAACCTACAAACCCTATAAACCCTGCAACCCCTATAAACACTATAAACCCAATAAACCCTACACTCCCCATAAACCCTGTAAACCCTATAAACCCTGTAAGCCCTAAAAACAAACCCGAGAAACCCTGTAAGCCCTATAAACCCCATTAAACCCTTCAAACCCTATAAACCCTATACACACTGTAAGCTCTATAAACCCTATAAACCCTATAAACCCTATAAACCCTATAAACCCTTCAAATCCTATAAACCCCTACAAACAAACCCCTGAGCAGTCCAGAAGGCGTGCGCCGTTTCCGACTCACAAAGGGGTGCCTCCGCGGCATCGTCGCCCTGCAGCCATAGGTCCAACCACCTTCAAGCCATGGGGCTGTGGACCATTAGGGTTTTCGGAGCTTTAGGGCTTTTATTGGATTTAGTGGCTTTTTAGGGGTTTGAGGGTCTAGGGGTTGAAGGGTTTAAGGGTTGTGGGGTTGAAGGCTGCAAACATTTTGGGCTTTGGGCGGCTGCTGGGTTCTTGAAGTGCCCTGAGGACACGCCAACACACCATGATCCAAAAACTACCCATATAACACAGCAACAACAACTTATGATCTTCATGAGCCGTAGCGTGCTAAGGAATACCTCTCAAACCATTCAAAACCCTGTGGCTTGTCGGATCCTAAGATCTCCGCAAAAGATGCGTCCTCAGTGCCGGGCAGGCGCTGAACCTCTGCCTCCGGCCTCCGAAGAAGGAAGGGTGCTCTCTGGCTTCTCAGGGCTCCCGGAAGCTCGAAGACTCTCAGGGCTCCGGCTCCGACTGTGCGGGTCTGAAGGTTTCGGGCTGCGTGAACCCTAGGAGGCCTTGTAGGGCTTGAGCGGGATTTGGTGGAGGTGACTTTGCGCGAGGATTGAGGTGTTGTTCATGGCCCCTCCTTTGACTGGGATGCAGGGCTTCATGAGACCCACCATGCCTCAGGCATCCCAAAACCGTAAACCCTAATTCAACCTAAACCCTGAACCCTGCCTCTGGTACGCCTCCGTCTTGCAGGCGCGCGGTTGTTCCGGAGGGTCTTCCTCCGGGTTGGCGGTCAGGGTCCAAGGTCTAAGGCGGGTGGATAGGCTTGCAGGAACTAAATGCAGGTACAGATATATAAATATGAATATTCAAATAAAAATTTCTGTATATCTAAATGTAGATTCATATCTCTCATCTCAGACGACGTTTTCTTGAGAAATATTCTGATATAGATCGTATATGAACACGTGTAGACAGAACAGATATACATGTAACTGTAAATAAAGTGTATAGATAGATAGAGATATATATATATATGTGTATACATATAATAATATATACTGGATAACCTCTAAGCCGGCTTCTGTCGGGAGCCGGGAATCCCGAAGCTCAGTCCCAACGCCCCGTTTTTCTGACCCCCAAGCGATCGCTTCTAGGGCTTGAAGATGCTTGCTATGGAAGCCCTGGACCAGCAAAGTTAGCAAAGGGCTTCGGGCATATCTGGAAACCCTGGTTGCCACCCCAACTGTAGTTTCCCGGTAGTTTGTCCCCACCCTCGGTGTGGGGTTTGAACTAAACTCGTCGATTCTCCTCGCCCGGTTTACTCCTGAGGATCCCTCAAAGGGTCCCTGGAGTGCCCAACCTCAGAGTATTCCCAAGACTCCCTGGTGTGACCAACCGCAGAGTAGGACGGCCCACACATTCCAAATCCGGAGGTTGGGTGGGGATGTTCGTATATGTATATATATATATATATATCCAGCTGACCCTCTGCCGCCTGCACCTGGACCTTGTCCGGATCACGGAAACTCGCGACATCAAGGAGGAGGCCGAGCCTCGTGAGCTTCGGATTCGGTCTTTTTACTGGTTCAGGGTCTAGCAGGAGGGTTTGCGTAGAAGTGAACGCACTGAGTCCATCATGCGCAGATCCTTGAAGCTAAATCCCAAACCCTATACAAGTACTTGTGGTCCGACCCTATGGACCTTACACGTCCTGAAGCTACATCCATGGCCCTGTGAACTTCAAATCCTGTACGCCCCAGACTCCGGCTCCACCCAATACCTAAATCTGGCATTGCCTAGTATCGTAGGAATAACCATGGTGCCCTGACACTTGTTGGGAGAGCCGGGAAAATTCGCAGTTGTAGAGGAAGGAAAGAAAGGAACCACTGGCATGGGGAGATTGGGGCGATGCCCCAGCAGAATCTGTGCACCCCGGCTGCCAGGCCCCAGCAGACCAGCGCATCGTCGAGCAGCTCAGCGACAAAGCCGTGCGTGGCGCCGCCGCCAGAGCCTGAGGGCTTAGGGTTTTTTTCGGGCTTAGGGGTGTTTTCGGGCTGTCTGGTTATTCAAGAGGCTGCGAAGCCTTGCCAGGCTTGTGGGGCTTTATGGTCAAGTCTCTAAGGCTAGGGTTGGGTTGGTGGGCAATTACATTTGGGGCTTTGGGATGCTTTGGGGTTGCCGGAGGGTGCAATCTCTCTCGCTCTCTCTCACTCTCTCTCGCTCGCTCGCTCTCTCTCTCTCTCTCTCTCTCTCTCTCTCTCTCCGAAAACAAGAGGCATCGATCCAGACTGGGCTCCCGCACTATGTCGCTGAGCAGGGGCGAGATGGTCACCTTGGTGAGTCGAAGAATCTAACGCAACTTCTTGGGGCTTTGGAAGTCTACCAGGGTTGAGGTCTGGTTTCAGGCAATTTGGGGGGGGGCGGCTTGTTGCTTAGAGGGTGCTAACAGGGAGCCCTAAGCCACGCCCCATACACCCTGCAAGCTCTGAACCGACCTCGGACCCTGGGACTGGGAATATTGTGCGGCCACGGTGCCAGCGACAGGTCCAATGAAAGCCTCGGCTCGGGCAAGCACTGAGCTTCTCAGCTGAGGATCGAGGTGATTTTTGGACTTTAGGTTTAGGGCTTCAAGTGCAGGGCTTCGGGGAATAGAGTTTCGGAACCAGGGTTCAGAGGGCTTAGGATTTAAAGGAATTAGGAAACAGGATGTAGGGCTTACAAGGTTTCGGTTGTAAAGTTGAGAAATTGCAAGCTGCAACGTCCACACCCAATGCTGAGTTAGGTTGAGGCGCCGACGCCTAGGTCCTAGGCTTTACTTGCAGGTTTAAGTTTAAGGGCGCCAAGTACTACAGGAAGAGACAAGGGGCGCCTCATTTTCCGAAAGAGCTGCATGTCTCCCTGAGTCTCGCATGTTGGATTAGGTAGAAGTCCCGCCGTGACAAGCGAGCAGAAACTGGAATAGAAGAAGCTGCTGCATACCTACGCCAACCCAGGCATCCGATACAGCATGCCGCATGCCTACCCCATGGCCGGCAACGCGGATGGATGGCGGTGCCCACCCTGTAATTACAAGACTACGCAAGAGCTATAATCGCTAAACGCAAAAGATAGATAACACTTCGCAATACGATTCTCCTTCGAGAACTACTGCACATGTTTGGGAGCGAGAACGGCATCTTTTTGACCTCCTGGAGCAGCGAGGTATGACAAGCAAACACTTGTTACAAATGCGGATGCGGCATAGTTGCAGGGCTCAGAAAGAAGTCCCAGCCCAGGCACGGTGCCAACAGCGGCGCGGGAGCTTCGTCGCGTTGGGCGTCCACGGCCAGCACCTGGACACGCCGCCATGGGCTCGCATAGGGCTGGTATATAGGGGTCCAGCGGGGTGATTGAGTTGTAGAGGTTAGTTTTTTTTATTTTTTTTTGGGGGGGGGGGGGGGGGGTTTAGGGGTCTTGGTAGGCTAGGGCTCTGGGGTTTAATAGAGTCCGATGTTCTCAATCTCATGGGACCTCGCAAAGGCGGCGGGGAGGCGGGGTGGCGGGGTGCTAAACCTCGAAGTCGGAAGCTCCTCCTTCTCCCTCCCGCGAACCCTAAACCCATGACCCCCCCCCCGCCCCGCCCCGGATGCCTCGACGGACACCTCAAGGCGCTGTGCTGATGTCGGCGGCAGCCCTGGCGGGCAAACGGCCCGCTCCTGACGCTTTTCGGGCTTGGAGATCAACAGCGTGCCTTATGGATGGAGGACAGTCGGGCTTCGAGTTCAGGGCTCGATGTCTTCGATTCAAGGTTTTTCAAAGGCCTGGGCATCAGTAAGGTTTACTCAGCGCGGGCTTCGCGAGCCAAGTGGAAGCCGCGCAAGTACTAAAAACTATTCGGGTTCAGGCCTTATTCCCTGAATCCATCTGAATCCCCAAAGCTGCACATCTTCGTGACTCCCTGCCGTCCTTTGGCTTTGACACCAGGGATGCCCCGGAGCCGCGCAGTGTCAGCCTCCTGATGGGGTTTAGGGTTCAGGGCACTATGAGGCTCCGTTGGGTTTACTTTGCTTGGCGTCGGCTCGTGCTACCTGGGTCGTTTACCATTGAGTTCGCTCCAAGTAGATGCAAGCGCCTCAGAAACGCATGGAACTGGATTTTGACACCTTGTCGATGGCTTGGGTGGCCGCAAAACCTTAATCCCCTCCCACCTTGAAAACCTCCCCCCCAAACCCGAAACCCTAAACCCAAAACCGAAAACACACGATCCTGAAACCAGATTTGCAGTAGTCTTGCTGGGCTTAAGTCCAGGGCCTTCCGAGGGGGCTCGATTAGGGTTGAGGGTTTAGGGTTTAGGGAACTTAGCGGGAACTGCTCCGAATTCCACCAGGAGCGAACTGTTCCTTACTCAGCGAACTGGGAAGCCAGCGGTGAAACTCTGGCCCGAGCCTCTGCGTCTGTCGCACCGACGGACAAAGGCGCAACTCGAAGGCCTCGGCCGTGGCAAATTTGGGACTCAGAGCGTCGCGGATTTTCTTGGTGGTTAAACATTCGGGCTTCGGAAGCTATGGAGGAGTTCAGGGGTGTTAAGGGGATTTAGGGACGGGGGATGGGCATCCGGGTTTAGGATGAACCCTGACCCTGCACCCCACCCGAAAGCCTGGTTTGCAGTCGATCGGGTCTCTGGGTTTCCTTAGGTTTAGGGTTTGATCATAGTTAGCTGGCTGTCAAAAAGAAAACAACAGCTAAGAATGGCTAAAGTTTCATGTGAAGCGGTGGATCAGGAGGATGCGAGCCGTCGAGGGGCCTCTCTTCAGGGACAGATCGCAAGTGCGAAGCGTCCCTTTTAACTCCAACGGAATGTACCCCAAAAGTCGTATCCACCTTGCTCAGCCCTCTCAACCCTAAGCCACCCGAAACCCCTAAGGCAGAAACTCCGCAAGTGCAGGCGAGGAACCGTCACGAGCAGCCGGAAGAGGGTGCCGGCAGTCTCGACATCCGGCGGGGCATCCCCCTCCTGTCACAGCCACCCGTCTCAAACTTTCCCCCATAGACCCCTGCATGCCATCATCATCAACACAAGAAAAAACCTATATCATCTCCCAACAAACCTCCAGAATAGTAGCTCTGACTGTGTCACGAGTCAGTTAAGCGCTTCTCATTTCTTGCAGTTGCTGTTGTTTCTACGACTTGTGTTTCTGTGTGTTCTGGTCAGAACCCGCTGATTTCATATTGGCTGGGGCTACTCTTCTTGACCACTACTTTCCCCCCAACTGCACGGGATGGCGAAGCTTTCTATTGTACTGCACTTTTTTGCCACGCCGCCACTCCTCGCTGCCTCAGCGCTTGAATCTTGCCACTCCGCCAGGGGCTTTCGAGCAGGCACTTGAACGCACGCATAATTAAGAGGGAATGGGCAGTGGGTACTTATGGAACCACGAAACAGCTCAAACACGAGGACCTGCGGTATGGGTTTCAGGGTACCATTACTGCAGAAAATCCAGCAGCTCGGCAGCTGTAACATTGCGCAGCTTCTCCACATCCAGTTGGCTCAGCGCCGGCTGCAAGAGCTGGCTGGCTGAGCTGAAAGCTGCCACCAACAGCGACACAATCCATCCGTTGCGCAGGTTTGAGGTGACTGTCAGCCCGAGGAGGGTCTGCCTCTCGTCATGCACGCTCAGCCGTCGCTGCATGGAGCGCAGCATGCGACAAGCGTGCTGACGCTCTGCATCGCTGCCGGCAGACTTTTGTCCTTCCAGCTCTGCATCAGCCAAAACAAGCATGTGGCGTTCCAGGACAGTGTTGACCTTGATACACACGTCGAACATCTGAAAACATGCAAACACCAAGACGACAAAAGGCACCGCCAGCAGGACTGCCCCAAGCGACAGTGGGCTCCCGTGAAGGAACCACTCAACCAAGGCAGCAAACACTAAAATCACCAGAAAACAAGCCACAATAACTCCGCACGCATCCATGATGGCGGATTCGTCTTGAAAGTCCACCACCAGGTAGTCCCGCAGCGCCCACCAAGTTTGCAAGTCAACGCTGTTCCGCAAATCTAGCTGAACATCCTCGCGACCCGGGGCATTCGAAAGTAACCTATTCAGCTCCACGCGCTCATCAAACGGCAACCTGCTAACATCGTAGCTTCTGACTAAGGCTGTGAAGATCAGCAATTGCTGCCAGTTTCTTGTCATGCTCGTGGTCGAAATGAAGATGCCCGACAAGAGTCTCAGCCAACCCAAACCAACTACCAGACTGGGAACTTGAAACATGAGCCGGAGCCACAATGCTTGATCGTTTTCGCCGGCATCCTCCGGGAACTCTACGCGAAATTCCGCAAGGTTTATGGAATAGGACTGTTGGTCTATACGTTGCTGCCATCGGAAACGCAAGATGATTGCACCTGCAAGCATTGTTGCTGAGGAGCTCCAGGCGATGAGCCTATCATGCCATGATGTTGAAAATGTGCCTCTGTCGACTTGACTGAAACTGGCAGGAGGCGGGCTGATCGTCCAAATACCTGGAAATATCGCCTCAAGCCAGCGTAGTATTTTTTTCGCCTTACCAGGCAGTCGTCCTTCTGCGTGTGCCTTGTGCAAAAAAATATGTGCCTTCACTTCAACTTTGTGCACCCTCAGAATGCCCCATAGAAGTGCAACGCCCGCTGTAAACATCTTGCTGAGCAGCCGATATTCAAAATACTCCGCGATTACCCGCGGACCCGTCTCAGTGTAGTTGATGAACATCAGCGTCAGCTCCAGAATGAACACAAGCTCGAACACCCAATCCACACAAATAACACACCAAGAAAGCAGGTCCAAAAGAACTAGGATGCCATTCTTGCCCAGATCAGGCCACAAGTGATAGTTCTTAACGTGCAGCTTGCCGAAATACGGGACTACAAAAACCTCGATGCCGGGGAGCATGCAAAACAGCACCATCAGCACGCGAACGGCCACTTGCTGCCAGCTTCTCTGAATGTCAAGAATAGTCAATTCTGGTTTGCCGGTCCTGAGAACAATTTGAGGGCTGCTCTGAGCAGCAAGCCGACAACCTGACCCATATCCGAAAACTGTCTATCCCTGTATGAATGTCAAGTTTTTGGATGATCTTCGACAGAAGTCAGGATCACGCCCAATGTGAACAAGTCAGCAAAAGACAGGCGGTCTAGAGATTGAAGCTCTCTTGAAGGGCATTCTTGCCAAGGAACCAGATGTTGAAGGTGAACTCACTGTCGGCTTTGAATCTGTTCACAGAAACCCCTTATAAACCAAGTATTAAATGACAGGTACACGCTTACAAGAACCGGGCTAGTGTTCTGTGAGTTAGTTCGTTCAGGTCCCTAGGACATATCACAGCTTTCTTCATATACGGCTCGACCGTTCAGCAGTCTCTCAACTCAAGCAATGTTGACATATATTCGCGCTTGGCTAATTCAGGGAGGTTTCATGTAACAGTTTGACCACAAGACCAGGGGACCAGAGGACCACGAGACCACGGGACCACAAGACATGGAACCAGACTGACAGAACAAGACGAAAAAGGAAGAGCCAGACCCCACAAAAAAGAAAACGTGGGAAACCTTTGGTGGAAGTTCTGCCAAAACAACGAGTCCACATAAGTCAAGTTTCGGGAACACTTGGCCCCAATGTGCCTTCGCTGATTCAAAGCGGCAGGTCTCTTCTGGGCCAGCTTGCGGCGCACCATCCGTGACGGAACTCCAGCAGCCGTCAACACTGTCTCGGCAACGTTCACAGTCTGTGGGGGCACAAAGGCGCAACGCAGCTTCCATCAGGGGGGCGGATGCAACATCCTTGGGAGGCTGTGTGGCATCTGCTGAAGCAAAGATCTGATGCCCAAAGGGGTCAGAATGTTGCATCTGGCCAGTTGCTGATGGCCCACCACAATCAGAGCGACTTGGAAATGGTGAGGGCACAGTAGCCACATGTCCTTCGGCGTCCATGTTGAAATCGGACGAAACGTCATCACTCAAGGCATCGTGCCCGCAGGGTGTGCCTTCTTGGATGTCAGCTATCTCCTCGAAGTCATCCAAGGAGTCACTCCGACCAATCAGCGAACCCGTCAAAGGCTTGCTGCCCTCTTCACTCCTCAGCGTTTTCGTTCTTTTCTTCTTGACACGCTTCTCGGAGCTCATGCGGCACAGGGGACATGGAGCTTTGCAGTACAGCTTTGGCATTCTGGGAGCTTTGCTGGCTTGAGCCGCCTCACACATCTGGATGCCTCAGCAAGAGGGATTTGCGGCCTTGCATCCATCGCTGTATCATGCTAATGAGATGACAACGTGTTGTGATCACTTCTACTATGATTGCTGATAACCCGCGTCAAAGACCAACCTTTGCAAAGCACGCATCCGAGAAAAACAATCAACGGCCCACACCCAAATCACCAGAAGACCCAGCTCCCTCCCCCCCCCCCCCCCGGTCGCCGTCGTTGCGCTCTCCACGACCTTGCCTGGAGACACCTGGCGAAGGTCCGGGCCAGGCGGCTTCGCTAAGCATAGGCCAAAATGCCCCAAACCTGTAATCCTTAACCTCAATGGTTGAGAAAATATGGCTATCTTGCCTTAGACCCCTTGATTTCTTTGAAGAGTATGCCCAAAGGGTTATGTTGAACATTTCTTTTACCTTCCAAACATGGAAAGAGTGGAGCCCGGGTCTCCAGCAAACCCAAAGGCAAAGGCAAAGGCAACATCTAAGCATTCCCTACGCGCGACATCCCTAAACCCTAAACCAGAACAGGCCCAAGATCCTACAAGCCCTTAATCCCTAAACGCTCTACTTTCGAAGACCCTAAACCCTAAGTCCCTACATCTCTAAACGCCAAACCCCCTAAACCCACCGAACTGCCTAAAGCTCTAATCCAAAACCCACCAAATCCCGTAGACCCTAAACCCCCTAATACCCCCGAAAGCACACTCTAAAGCCTCCCCTAAAGCCACCGAAACCCGAAACCCGAAAACCCGAAAACCCGAAACCCGAAACCCTAAACCCTAAATCCTAAACCCTAAGCCCTAAACCTAACATTGTAGCCTTGAGGCCAGCAGTCCCGGCCTCGCCCGCACTGGGCCACAGCGCATCAAGGTCGCCAAAGAGGCGCCCGGTGACCTCTTGCGGCAGTCGCAGATTAGCACTCAACATGGTATATGCTCCGCTTAATGGTATGATCTGATCTGGCATGACATGATTACATATATAGAAACGATATACATATCTATGATGTATATATATATATATATACATATGCTAGCTCCTCCTCCGCTGGGTTATCCACGCTTTCTGTGGCTGCTAGCGAATTAGGTCGTTTGACAGGTCGCAGGCCGACACAAAAATTGGAAGGCTGTTAGGTTATGATTCGGGGTCAAATTCTATTCAGTAAATTCTATTCAGTGCATCATAACGGCTTGTAACTTGAAGATGCTTCCATTCATTCATGACACGGCAGGGCTTCAGGGTCTAGAGTGGTGAGAGTCCTGTGGGAGTGAATAAAGGTGATTCGGGTTTCATCCCCTTCCCCATCCCTTCGCTGCGAGAGTGGAGACGCCGGAGCCCCAAAGCCGTTGTCCAGGCATCTTCAAGGGGGTACCGAAACCCTACCCGACATCAAACTTAACCCTGTAATGCTCGAGGCCTCCGAGAGTGATTCATTTTAGGTCCCGGAACTTCTTCAGAAAGAGGGGACGTCTAACCGTCACAACCCCGACAGCCCCCGCAACATAAATCGACGCTGGGAGCGGCGCGAGGTGTGCTTTGAGACCTTCCTGGATAGAGACCTCACATTCTAACCGCTTAGCGTTGATGTTCGGGTTGGGTGAATTCAGAGCTTCTGAGAAGCTGCCCCTGTGGCGTTTGTGTTCGGGAAGCCGTGCTTCTTCGCGCAGCGGTCTAGAATCTAGAAATGAGTTTGCGATGGCAAACATGCAAACGTACAAGGGCGTCTGCGTTGCTAAGGCCATGCCTTCATCCGAAATCCCAATAGTTGCCAAACTGTTTGAGGATGCTTTGAGGATTCCTTGTGGCGCTGTCAGCGGGACATTCTCTCAACTGCATCTGTATATTTATCGCTTTACTTCACATGTCATAGCAACAGCAGGAGCTCCACATTGACATGCCGTAAACCAGAAGCTGAACCCTAAACCCGGAGAACCTCAAAGGATCCACAGAATCGTCAATATCATCATCATCGTCATCATCATCATCCTCATCATCCTCATTCTCATCATCCTCATCATCCTCATCATCCTCATCATCCTCATCATCCTCATCATAATCTTGGATATGACATAAGAACCTAATGGATATAATAAAACCTTGCATTACCAAGCGAGAACACATCCCAAAATCACCAAACCCCCATAGCTGTAGATCGAAAACCCTGGAGCCCATGAAGTGCGGAAAACCTTGCGGTCCTCACTCCTTAAACTACCCTAAAATACCCTAAGCCCCGACCCCCCCCCCCCCCCCCACCAAAAGAAGAAAAAATAATTAATACAAACCCCTAAAGCGCCTGTCGTTCCTTTTTGTTTTTGCAAACCTCTCTCGTGCTCCGCCTCCGTGTCTCCACCGCCGCTGGTGGCTCGGAGGTCCGCTGCCTTCGGCTTAGGGTCTTTCAGGGCTTCAGGGTGTTAGGGAGTTTCGGGTTTAGGTTTCAGGGTTGAGGGAGTTTAGGGGTTTAGGGAGTTTCGGGTTTGGGTTTCAGGGTTTAGGGAGTTTAGGGTCTTCGGGAGTTTCGGGTTGGGTTCAGGGAGTTTAGGGTTTAGAGGGCTTGGGATTTACGGCAAGGTCCCGGTGGAGGACGTTTGGAATCATAGCGCGTGGGATCCGGCCTCTATACCTCTCGAAGCCGAACCATCAAAGTACCAGATTGGGCCTTTGACATGTTTACCAAGAGTTATAGGCCCTAAGCCATAAGCCCAACGACGAACTGAACTTTGAATAAACGCGCGATCCGGGATTCTGGTTACATCCAACCTTGCCGAACCAAGCCCTCCGAAATGCGGAAAGCGGGACGAACTGCCACGACTACCCTCCTCATGCCCATCCATCCAACAAAAAGGCCCCTCGCCTGTCCGACACTAAACACGGCATGGATCCCTAAAATTTACAGTGTACAAGGCCAAGGGTTCGATCAAGGTTATGCCCATGCAACCCTGTGAGAAACCCTGTGAGCGCTACTGGCCGTACACACCCTAAACGCCTAAAGGGCTCAGTCCTCGAACCCTGCAATCTTTTGGCGCTAGGAGCCCCGGAAAACCCCCCAAAAAGGTTAAGGCCAACCCTCGAATCTCCACACACCCCAAACCCCAAATCGTAAACCCCAAACCCTAAACCCTAATTCCTCCAAACGCGCCTCCACCTGATGTCGATCCAGGATGGAGAGCCCGAGCCTGGCGCAGCCCAGGCGCTGCCGCTGCCGCCCTGGGCGTTTTAAGAACTGTAATAAGGGGCTTAGGGTTTTAGGGCTGCGGCCTAGGGCTTAGGGTTTAGGGTACAATCTAGGTTGCTTGAGGTTTGAATGGTTTGAGGGGTCGATTTCGGGTTTTTGGTGGGTTAGGGGTTTAAGGGGGTTCATGGGCTCTGGCAGGTTTCGGCTTTTTTGGGAATGTTCCCGATAACACAGGGGGTGTAACCTACCATACTGTTACTTTGCAGGCCTTGGGAAGTACACGAAGGGTTCATGGCCCTCACCCCAAAAAGCGAAGATAACTCGGATGGGGGTGGACCTGGCTTGGAGCTGAGAAACTCCTCCGCCGAGAACGCAAAGCAAGGCTCGGCCCAGACCCAGGCAAGCTTAAGACTCCATGCTGTCCTAGGATGGCCCCTAAAACCCCCTGAAAAAGACGACGCCCTAAATATGATCCTCTTAGACCCAGTAGAAGGGGAAAAAAAACATCCGAATAATTATGATACCCAGTACAAGGGAAAGTACCAAAACTAACCCTTAAGGCACCCTAAACCCTAAACCCCAAACCCCAAACTCTAAACCCTAAACCCTAAACTCCCAATCAAAAAAGCTGCGCCTGAACTCAGAGTTTGGAGAGCTGCGTGGAGGCCACTGGCGGAGACGACGCTCGGCTCCTCTCAGAGCAGGGGCAGAGAAGGCAGTTAAGTGTTTACACAGGGCTTTGTGGGTTTAGGGTTTAGGGCTTTGTGGCTTTCGGGTTTATAGGGCTTAGGGTTTACCAGGGTTTCGGCAACGCTTGCAAGACACATGTCCACAAGGTCTTCGGGGTTCTGGGTTTGGCGGTCTCGGGCTTGAAGTGTCTGAGGGGTTAGGAGAGTTACATGGTAGGCTCTTTGTCAAAGGCCCGCGCCATCCAAAGGCGCAGGTCCAGCGTCGATTCCACAATGGCGTGGCCATCGTCGTCCTTATGCTGCTCCTCCTTCGCCTCTTCGGCCTCCTCCTTTAGACTGACTCCCTCCTCCATTTTCTCGACTTCCGGCTCCTCCCCTGTTTGGGATTGCTCCTCCACGTCTATCTCTTCATCCTCAGACTCAGACAAGTCGGCCCATGCTGCAGGCCGGTACTGTAGCTGGAGGGCTGCATGTCTTTTTGCAAAGGCCGCCCCTACCCCTAACATCCTGAAACACAAAACGTGCATGCAAGCATGTCGTGCGTCTCGGCCCCACCCACGTCACGTTTCTGAAGCAAGATGCCTGATGCATTTGATGCTGCAAGGCATGTGAAGCTAGCTCTCTTCAGAAGGTTACTTAAAGTTACCCATGAGAAAATGGAACTGAGCCGCGCAAGATGACCGGCACGGCCTTGTTCGCAATGGAAACAATCTGAGCATGTCTGGAACCGTTACACCTCCACAAACCAACCCAACGAGCATTGGGACCAAGGGCCTGCCCCGCTGAAGTCACTGTAGTCTCAGACCGCGGTGTTTCATGCAAAGTGCGGACCCTCAGAAGGGTACTTATGCAGCCAAGTGATGCCCACACAAGCTCCTCCTCCTCTGGCCCGGGGATCTTGAGAGTGACAGAGTTCAGCACAATGATGGTCTCCTCGCCAAAAGCATCCCGCACGGGCTAGGGCGGATTGGGAAGTACCCGGGATCTCTAAGATCTCTAGGATCACTAGGAGGGCCTCCATAAGATTCCATCATGAAGGCTCCGTATGGCAACCTTCGCTTCAGGCCCGACATGATACATCCGAAGGTTCCTCCAAAAGGGCCTGTATCCAGCTCCCAGCTCCGATGGAAGCGCCCAGGAGCCAATGAACCGAACCCCCAAAACGGCCATAGAGGCTACGAGCACCACAGACCCCGAACTCGAGATGCTCTCCAAAGGGCTTTCAAGGTTTTTGGGGGACCCCGCGCACCTCCACCAGCTCTCCGGGCCCCGGCTCTTGTGCCGGCTGCTGTGGCGGCGGTGGCTGCGACTGTGGCAGCGCCGCCAGCAGCTCCTGATAGCCATTTCTCTTGTTTAGGGTTTAGGGTTTAGGGTGTTTTTTTAGGGATTCGGGAAGGTCGTGGTGGGGCTCACAAGTACATGGAAAGGAGTCAGCAAGCCGCAGCACTGCGCGCGGATGGTGCAGGCTTCAGCTTGACCGGAGAAGCCTAACCTTGTAATTTAACCCTGAAAGCCCATACGGGGCTATGTTGGAAAGACCATCTGACCGCCAGCGCCACTGAACCCTAAGCCCCTTAGACGCTACTGCCCTCACTTTTGCGGGTGTGGGGGCTCCAGCTGCTCTTGTTTTGAAAGGAATGTCTCTTGGCAGTTCGAGAAATCGTTACATGGGCATTATAGTAGATTTTCCTGCTGAAGCCCCTGAAGCCCCTAAAATCCCCAAAAAGCTCTCAAGCGCCTTCATAAAAAGGGGGGCCTCCAGGGACCGCAGCATTGTGCACAGCTCCGCCCGTCGACCGAGGTCCAGAGCAACGGCCTTGCGGCTGCGCGCGTCTCTCTCTCTCTCTCTCTCTCTCTCGGTCGGGGGCTCAACAAAATTTGGGGCTGTGTGGTGGCAAACTAGGCAGGGGCAGGATATCAACTTAGACTGATTGACCTGAGAAGCTCGCCACTGCTTGCCAACATGTGTGCGCGCCTCGATGCTGAGCTGCTTCCCAGGCAAGCTGATGTCCTCCGTCTCTTCCCCAGGGCCGAACCCCAACCCCAGGGCCGCAAACCATCTTAACTTACTATGTATATGTGTACAGAAACCTACAGACTCCCCTACATCCAGATGGGCGCAAGAGCGACTGTAACTGTAGGATGTCTGAGACTCGTTGGAAATCACCCAAATACTCTTCAGGAGCAGATTCAGCCACACAAGTATAAGAGAAAGCAACTCAATGTCGGAGTGCCGTAGGAGAGAGGGGCAAGACTTAAATCTAGACTAGGAGACTGCTTAGACATGCTTAGACGCACCCTACACCAGGGCCCTCTCAACGAGTCAGCTGCCGTTCGGCTTCCCCAGAAAAGCCTCGACTCCATTCGGACCTACGAAGGCCCAGGTCCGCAAACCGTAAAAGCCTAGCCTCCACAAATCATATACCCCCTGAGTCCTCAACCCCCCCCGCAGTTGATGGAGCCAAGGGTCCCCCTCAGTCTTGGCCGGGCACAGCCTTGACACGGAGCGGGGCCCCAAACCTGTACCACCAGAATGTATAAAAAAAAACACATGTAATTACTTTACATGTACATGTACGTTTACATATATACATATATATGTATATCTACATATACATACATAACATATATATATATATGTATATATAAAGCTTTAATGGCTGCGCGCCCTGAGGGTCTGAGCTTCAATGAGGGTTGCTGGGTTACAGATGAGGAGAGAAGGGTGGCGGCTTCGTTCGGAGGGTGAAGCGTGAAGACTTCTCTTGGCTGTTACGAAAGCCTAGGGCTTTCTCCTCCTCACATTCGACATACTATCCTTAAAGTACATGGCGGAGGAAGCCCCAACCTCCCCGCCTCAACCCTACCCTGTAAACCTGACACCGCACCTCTACAATAACCCATCAAAACTCCCAAAAGCACGGAAAAACCAACAAAAAACACCCTCATAAACCCCTCAAACATGCGCGCGGCCTCAAGGTGCACGGGGCGAGGAGGTCCTCGATGATGCAGCGCGCGAGGGGCCCAGGCTCGGGCCCAGGAACCAAGTCCTTCTTGGGGGTTTGGGGGGGGGGGGGGGGGCCTTTTGGGAATGGGCTTGAAGGGGTATTACAGTAATACAGGGCCTTGTTGGAGTATAAGGCGCTTTAGGCGGTTGGGGCTTCAAGGGCTCAGCTGCTTTTGGCCCTGCGATGCTCAAGTGATCGGTTGGGAGACATGGCTTTCTCCAGGGTCGGCCCGACTTGCATCAGCAAAGTCCGGGCTGGTGACCACCAACAACAACACCCAGGACCCTGGAAACCCAACGAAACCCCCCGACCCCAAAACCCAAAACCCTCATACCCTAAACCCTAAAGCCTAAATACCTCTCCTACCCTATATCCTAAACTACCCTCCTACCCTGAAGACCCTAAACCCTAAACCCCAAACCCTAAACCTTAAACCCTAAGCCTTAAACCCTAAACCCTAAACCCTAACCTACCCTTCACAAGTCCCGAAGCTGCTGCTCGAACAGGGAGACCGAGAGCACAGAGGTGGCCTGGACGAGGCTGGTCCCACGCTCTCGCAGTATTGGGCCACCACTTTCGTCCCTAAACCCTAAACCCTAAGCCCTGAACCCTAAACCCTAAACCCTAAAACCCTCATTGGGGTCATTGGGGTTCTTGGGAGCTTGCGCGTTCGCGGGTCTCAGGGCCCGCCCCTGGCTTGGGAGGCTCTGGGTTGCAACTGTGACACTGAAACGAGCCGTGATCTTCGTCCCGGCACTTCAGCGGGTTTGGGGTTTCGGGCTTAGGGTGAGCAAACACCTTGAGAAGAACGGCGCAGATGAGGTAAGACTACTTCGCCCCCACTAGCTTCGAAGGGTCCAGCGCACACCGCTCTCACTCGACTGCCTCATGTGCCTAAACCGGACTCCCATACCCCCTAAACTCTGAGTAACCACCTGACTCCCATACCCTCTAAACTCTCAACCCTGAACCAAGCCCATTGAACCGAAGTAGTCAAAAAGGGAGCCCTGCGCATCCATCTGCCCAACCTATTAGAACAGGCCCGCACACTATACCTTAACAATTTAGGGGTCACAAGGGTTTAGCATTTAGGGTCACGGTTCTGCAAGAGTTCAAGGGGCTTTATGTGAACTCAGAAAGTAAAGAAAAGTGGGTTTGGGGGTCCACTGCAGGGAGCTTTTTATTACACAGAGGCACTACAGTTTCGAGGGACTGCCTGTGACCCAACTATTTGTTGTTTACTAGTTGTGCCTCATAAGCCCTGCAAGCGCAGGGCGTAGAAGCTTCAACAATTGAAATTGGGCCCCCCCAAAACCCTACACCCCCAAAACACCTGGACCTCGAATCTCAATTCTCTCAAGAAGCTTTTACGCGGCCCTATACTCGCTAAATAGAAGTGTTTTAAAAGAGCCCTTAAGCCCTAAAACCTGCACCCCAAAAACCACCTTGGACCTCAATCGATGCCCTCAAGGGGCCAACCCTAATAGGCACTCGAAGCCCAAATTGTACACCTTGAAAGTATTCTAGGGGCCCTAGGTCAACAGTAAGCTCTAATTCCGACATCCTCACCCTAAACCCTAAACCCTAAACCCTAAACCCTAAACCCTAAACCCTAAACCCTAAACCCTGAAAGCTTAAGAACCTCAAAGCCCTCACCGTTCGGGTCGTCTGGGGGCGCCAGGCTTCGATGCGGCTCTCGGACCGGGGCTCTGCCTCCCCCGAGGGGTTCTTAGGATGTTTTTTGGGGAGTTTAGGGTTAGGGGTTTAGGGTTTTAGGGTTTAGGGTTTAGGGTTTAGGGTTCAGGGTTCAGGGTTCAGGGTTTAGGGTTGGGGGGGTTGGGTGGGTGTTGGGTGGGTGTTGGGTGGGTGTTGGGTGGGTGTTGGGTGGGGGCTTAGGAGCGTTCAGGAGGGCTTGCGGCGGGGTGTTGGCCCCCATCCTGTTTAGTAGCGGAGTGGGTACCCAAGCCCTACAAGCCCTCAAATAACTGCCTCTACTTGTCACTTGGTGATCTTGATAGACTTCTGTCCACAGGTTCCCTGGCGGTGTGGTGGTTGCGTGATGAGTCTAGGCATGCGTGCCTCTAGTCAAGCAGCGATGCCATGAGCGAAGAACATCACATCCTCACGCAAACAGTGCCTCGACGCTGAACGAGGCTTTCACTGCGAGGGTGGTACGCAGCACAAAGCACAGGCGCAGAAGGGAAACCTGCCACTCCAGTGGAGAGGAGCTGCAACGGGGACTGAGATAAAGCTGGGGGTCTTTGAGGATCTGCCCATGTCGCACGTGAAAGTCTGAAGAGGCCAAAATGGTACAAAAAACGAGTTTGGCCTTCGGAGATGTCTACGTTTTGGACAGTTGGGCTTCGGGATGCGTGTTTGGGGTGTCCCTAAAATCCTCGAGCCCACAAATGGCCTTTGCACATCCCTTCTTAGACACTAATCTCCTTTGGGCCTCCATAAGGCTTCATTCCCAGCAGCGCGCCTGGACCTTGAGGCCCCCAAGTGAGCTTCGAAAGACCTCTTTTATGGCCAACACAAGCCCTCAGACACTGCGCACCACTCAACTCGAAGCGTGAATCCTGAACCCGAACGTCCACGCCCCCGTAACGCCCGAAGCGTTCCCCCGCACGGCCTGCGGAAGGGGCTCGGCTGACGACTCGCTCGGAGGCGCAAGGATGGCCTCATGCCAAGGGCTTCAGGGTGAGGGGTTCGAGGAAATTGGGGGTTAGGGTTTAGGGTTTAGGGTTTAGGGTTTAGGGTTCAGGTACAGGGCTTCTAGGGTTCCAACAGGCAAGGCAGCTGGGGTCGAAGTAAGGGGTTTGAGCACATCCGTCAGTGACCGAAAGCCGAGCATTCTTGCCACTTGGTCTCGGGAGTTCATCCTGCTCGTGAAGCGAAAGCGTGCCATCCGCAACTTGGAGTAAAGGACAGGAGGGCATGGCGGGTTGAACTAGCCCAAAACCCAACCCCCCCCCCCCCCCAAAAAAAAAAAAAAACAAAACCCCAAAAACCCCCCCCCAAAAAACCCCAAAACCGTCAATCCCGAAAATCAGCCCGTCAAGGGCGCGACCTCGGGGATGGTGGCCGGGCACGCGGGGCCCTGCAGCTCCGCAGCCTCAAGGGGCACTCATATGAGGGGAGGGGTTGCGGGAGGGGCTTGAAAGGGTTTTTGGATTTGTAGATTTGTAGGCTTCAGATGGAAATGAATATGGGAGCTTTTTGGGTAACTAAATGGGTATCTTTGGGATTTGTAGGCTTCAGATGGAAATGAATATGGGCGTTTTTTGGGTAACTATTCTTTAGTATCCTCCTTGATATGGGAGGAGTGTCAGGGGACAGTGGGCGTTGGGGGCTGTTTGGCCTTGTACACGCTCGAATTGTTTGTTTTAAGGTGCTGTGGCTCACAGTCGGCGTTTTTTGTCAAGGGGGTTTTAGGGTTATAAGTCTTTGAGGGCTTTTGGGGTTGGCGAGTCTGTTCCATACTGCTACGGGATTCTTGAAGGGGCCTGAGTTGAAGAGTTCTTCGATCTTTCTGGTAACCTTCGAAAAAACCATGTGACGATGTTGATTTTCGTACTACCTGGGGACCTGGGGGCTTCTCAAAGCATCTGAGACGCAGCAAACACACATAGTCTTTTCATCCTTACGGGCGTTTTAAGCTCGGGTTTGGGAAGCCGATGCCTCAACCCGCAAACTTGCGGCAGAGTTGCAGGGAGAGGGGGGGGAGGGGGGTATACCGTATACCCATGCAGGGCTTGAACCTTTCGAAGCACTGTTGCATATACTCTCAACCACCCCCCCTTCTAGGCCCCGAACCGGGCCGCCCTAAGCCCTGTTCTCAGCGCCCCGAGGCCAGTTTACGGCATCGGGTGTATCATGGGATGTGGGGGGGGGGGGGGGGGGGGAGGATGGAGAGTTAACCCTGTTGCGTTGAAGATGAACGCACTGACTGCAAGCAAGAAGCCCACTCCATCAGCGACTTTAGCTGATGGGCTTGGAACATGATCTGCACGGGTGAAACAGTGAAGTTGACCTCAGTCCACAATGCGGCTGAACACATGGTGCAGTGGCGGAGGGGGCTGGTGCGCCGTATTCTACAGTGTAGAGGAACCCTCGTGCTACCGAGCATTAGGAGGTTGGATTGTTCAAAGAGAAGAAGAAGTTACAAGAACTATAGACTGCAAGAACAAGGACTCTGTGTACAGAAACAGTGAACTTTCAAACTCCGGATGCCATCAGCAATCCTCAACTCTCAGCCCTGCAACCCTATGTCTTCTCAATAGCCCTGAACACAACAAAGAGCTCAGTACACCCCTCTAAACCCCCTGTTTCCGGAACTTCCCCCTCCCCCCCCCCATGTTTATTATGATAACCCCTAGGACGACTGTGGACCGTACCTCGAGGCTGACCAGCAGGCGCTCGCCGGTGGAAGACCGCAGCGTCTGGGGAAGTTGGAGGCGTAGGGACAAGGAAACAAGGATCTGCTTTGGGGATCCTATTATGAAGCGAGGGGTCTGTATATGTGTGTCATGTAGTATAGATATAGGGTTCACCAAACAAAAAGGGGCCCATCATGTAGAGAGTCCGCCGACGATTGGGCTCCAGGGCACCTACAACCCCACTCGACTCCCTAAACTCCAAGACTGCAAGGGTTTAAGAGTGGGGCTTGGGCAGGTTCGGAGCAGCAGCGCCGATCCTCTCTTGCACAGTGGCTTGCGTTAGGGGGTTCTGGATTCAGGGTTCAGGGATTCCATCCATCCCCTTCCCCGGACTGCAAAAAATGTCGGAATGCTGCCGCTCGCTCTACACAAAAACCTCTCAGCATGTATCTGCGAAGTGCATAGATATCTTTGTACAATATTTGTATATGTATGGGTACATCTAATATCATGTTGAGCTATATTGTTTTAATTAAAGCAAAGTGTATTGGACTACACTACACTATACTCTGTCATTACATGTGTACTCTTTCATCTGCGTGCTTCCTTGGCCAATGGCCAATCCCTGAAACCTGAGCCCGAAACCTTGAAATAATGAAGCCCTGAAACTCTTAACCCTTCAAAGCCAAAAACCCCGAACCCTCTGAATAACTCGTATATCCCTCCATTCCTTTAGGGTTTACAAACTGCGAGGCCTCCGTCCGCTGAAACTGCGTGGAGGCGCGCGCGAGGGCGATACAAATGTCGGGCTCCTGACGGCTGCTGCAAGGGGCTTTCAGGGTTTCGGGCTGCCAATGCCGAGGTGCATCGACCTCCATTGCCATTGGCGTACCACAAGCCCCCATGCACCCCCTAACTCAAACTGCCAACAAAAAGCTTCAGGCCCTTAAGCAGGCGATTGCACCCTCGTCGTGGTCAGTGCGGCTCGGGAAGGCTTCACAAGACCAAGTACGTACCATGCATAGAAGACGAGTATGACTGGTGTGCATGGTCCTTCGTTTCTGCTTGAATTTGCATGTATGAAGCATCTTGATACTTGAAACAAGTGGCTGGTGAAAGAGAGGGCGCAAATGGCTTACAAGATGAGATGGGCTTCTGCAGTTAAGCTCGAACCCCTCGGGGACGAGGATACCAGTGCAGGCCTTATGAGGTCTGCTTCTTCCGATCCTTCCCTTACACTATACAGATGCAACACAAAGCGCCTTAACTTAGTTTGGCCCTCTGACCCCTCTGAACTCTAAGCGCTGTTTTGTAAAGGACCCCAAAGTGTCGGTGCAAGTGCCAGAGCCTCAAAGATCAACTCTGAAAAACATCACGATAGCAGCATGAAAGCAATCCCGAGCTGGTAAAACCCACGTTTCCTCGCCATTACGTGGTTGCCACTGCTCGGCTGCCTGCGGTGGACGGGCTTCGTGCGCAGGGCTTATGGCCATTTAGGGTTGGGGAATCACCAAGAATCTCAGGGCCACGCCGTGGCCAGAGGTGCTGAGAAACTGTCATACGAAACTATCATGCGACAGTTGAAGGCATCCTGCTTGGGTATACTACCCTCCTTACGACTAACATGCTTGATCCAACTGCAACAGGGTGTTCCCAAGAGCCCCTGAGATAAGTGACCACCCCGAACTTGGTTGTGGAGACAGAATCCAACTCAGCCTTTCAAATAACTTCTTTAGTGTATAGCCTGTAGCGGCCTCAAATTCTACCTTTGCAAAGCCGCTCCCATGCATCCCTGAAACCGACACTACACTTCCCACCTTGAAGGTCGTGGACGATGCCTGCGCCAGGCACCGTCGAATCTCCGCCACCTTAGACGTCTGGGTCGCTCTTCACTGCAACAGCTCTCTGTGTACACGTATCCGGCGTCTGTGCAACCTTTGCAGCATGCTATGTTTGGTGTTGAAGAACACAACAGCTGGCTTATGAAGGCACACTGGCACCGGACCTGAACCCCGAACCCGGCAGTCTCCCTCAACACGAACACCTAAAACCATGAGCTCCCAGCACCAAAGCCTACCAAAACCCTCCTCCCCTCATATACCCAAAACCTTACACCCATTAAACCCTTAAACCCGCAGCCTCGTAAACAAACCTTCAAACTCACAAGCCCGAACCGTCGGCCCTCAAACCCGAGCCTCCAAGGTTCCTGGACAACCATTCGTAGGGGTGTAAATACCAAGTGTAGCAACCAGCAACATGAAATCTTCCCACTGCAAGAAGCGGTTCCGACAGCAATGTGGCAAGTGCCATGGAGATTGAACACTCAGACGATGAACTGTAAACGCAAAACCCTAAACCCCAAAACCTTCCCGAGGCCCTAAAAACGAAGCCGGTCGTCCCCAGACCGTCAACCCACCCTGAACCCCTCAACCACTCAAGCCACCGAACCCTAAACCCTCAACCCTGATATCCCTAAACCCGTTAAAAAAACCCTAAAAGCGCTTAAGAGCCCCTAAACCCCTATACCCCCCCCCTGGGTAAACCCTTAAAAGCCCCTAACCCATAACCCCTTAAAACCCCCCCCCCCCCCCCCCCCCCCCAAACCCCTATACCCCCCCTGAGTAAACCCTTGAAAGCCCCCTAAACCCATAACCCCTTAAAACCCATAACCCCTACTATTAATCCCCCTTCGGGTCAAGCCGCGGTGTGTTCGGACATCGGCTGCACGTGCCGACCCTGGGAGGCCTCAGCAGAGGGAAGGGCTTGTAGGGCCCTTTATGGCTTTCAGGGGTTTATAAATCCTAGGGCCTGTTAGGGCTTTCACAGGGTTTATGAATGGGGCCTTTTAGAGTTTCAGGGTTTAGGGTTCGAGGTTAGTGCTTTCAAGGGGCTTCGCAGGGGCTTTGTCCTTTTGGGCTTTGACAGAGTTTGGTGGGTGAAGGACCGCTGTAGGGCGTGATGGGGTTGCACGTGTTGCTTCTCGCTGGGCACGTCGCATTCGGCAGGTTGTTGCTCAGCGCGAATGTTTCCACTGCATTGCAGAACGCGCCGCATGAGGCCACAGCAATCCCATCATGCACTCTAAGCCCTGTACCCTGAGCCCTCTTGGGTGCCCACAAATACTCAGGGACGGTCCCGAGGCTGGCACCAGATTTTGGCAGGTGCCCACCTCAACCTGTAAATCTACTCATAACTTTCCAGAAGCCCGGATTTGTTTACAGGATTTAGGGGTTCAGGGGTTCATAGCCTGCAGACCAGAACCTCCACACAGCATCTTCTAATCCACGAACAGATGAGCCTGTCAAAGCCCCACCCATCTTCGCTGGCAAGCCCGAGAAAAAGGCCCCCAAACTACCCGAAACAGGGCTTGGGGCTGCTAATTTCTGAAGCCATCGCTCCCCAAAAGCTGTTTGACTCAAGCCCCCTGAGCCCCCCAAAAAATGAAAGATGCCCCAAAACCCTCAAAAGCCGTAAAACCGAAAAAAGCCATGGAGGGAGGAGACTCCGAATCTTGGCGGCGTGGAGGCGGGTGTGGGGAGTGGGGGGTGGGGAGGGGGGGGTTGCGCGAAGTTCCGAGCACCTTGTTTATGGTAATTGCCTTCTTTTAATTGTGAATCTATAAGATACTGATACAGACAATATGTACATATATAACTAGTATTCATACAAAAACAATAGATTTAAATATTGTAGAATGGACCACACGAGGGGGTGGCCGTAACCCTAGAGCACACGATGTCCATAACATTGGCGACTTGTTGTAATAGATGTTAAAGTAAGGTTTAAAGCGATCTTTCAACTTGGAGCCCTTGTTAAAACCAAAAGACCGCCCACCAAAAACGAAACCCTCGACCCAATGACCTATAGAGTCCTAAACCCTGGAACCTTCGAGCCTGCAACCCTGGACCCCCACTTCCAGTCTCCATCCCACTCTCCACCCTTACTTGTGAGCACGCGGCGGGAGCGGCCGCAGCGCCGCGGCCAGAAAAAACTGCAAGTCGCAGGCCGTCCGCCTCGGGAACAGGTTTTATAGGCTAAGGATTCGTTGGGAGCCAGTCAGGGGTTGTTGCGGGGTACGCGTAGTTAGGGATACTTTGGAGGTATGTCGGGTCATTTAGCTTGGCTGTTCGTCATGGATAAGGTGTCGTCGATAACGATACAATGGAACACAGTTGAAGCTTAACAACCCTCTGATTCAAAAATGCTCAGCCGGCGGTGGCAAGGATGACTCCACTTGAATCATGAGTCCGCTGGGACCCTCACAGCGGAATCTCAAAATCCCTAAAGCCCACATTGCAATGGCCCAGGCTCTACTGACACACCGAAGCCACGGCCCCCTGAACCCAACCATGATCTGCCGTTGGAGCCTGCATCAAGGGGTCCACTGCAATGAGGACCGGGAGAGTGAGGCAAGCCTGAGAATAGTAGGTAGTAGTCATAATAATAATAACAATAATAGTAATAGTAATAGTAGTAGTAGTAGTAATAGTAATAGTAATAGTAATAGTAATAGTAATAGTAATAGTAATAGTAATAGTAATAGTAATAGTAATAGTAATAGTAATAGTAACAGTAACAGTAACAGTAACAGTAATAGTAATAGTAATAATAACCGTAATAAGAATAGTAGTACTAATAATAATAGTAGTAGTAAGAAAGGGTTGAGCCTTCCAGCCGGTATGAGACAGGAGTGTGGCATCTGAGGAGACTTCGCGTGTCTTACAGTTGCAGGTGGCTATCTGCGAGCAAAGGCTTTTGCCGCTTCCCCAGGTACTTCCCGAACTCTGCGGTGAGGCTCCGAGCTGTAGTCGAGAGTGCCGCTCTTTGGTCTTTCTTCCCCACCCCTTCAGCCTGGAAGTTTGTTTGAAGCATTATGAAGTAGGGCTTACATTTCTTGTATCCCCAAAAGGACACCAAGTAGATACACTCACCAATGTTGTGAAGGAACCCTGGATACACTAATATAAAAGCCTGCTTCATGTCCCTGCAGGAGAAACTTGAAAAAACGTGGGCGCAAATCCTGCCAGGCCAAGCTGCCCACTCCCCCGGGATCCCTAAACTTGCAAGTCCTCGTTGCGGAGGGAGCTCAAGGTTGTGGTTGCTTTTCACAGCCCCACGCTCCTTCACGAACTTGTAGGAGTTAAGGGCTTGGGATCTACAGTGGGGGAGCAAGGGCTTATAACCCTAAACCCCTAACCTAAACCCCCTAAACCCCCAAACCCCTAAACCCTTAAGCCCGAAAGCAGCACTGTTCACGTCCAGGTAGCCACCGGCTCCCCGCTGGAGGCCGTGAGCCAAACCGACGAGGGCAGCGCCACCACCTGCGTCGGTAGGGTTTAGGGTTTAGGGTTTAGGGTTTAGGGTTCAGGGTTTAGGGTTGAGGGTATCGGGTTTAGGGTTCTGGGTTTAGGATTTAGGGTTTAGGGTACAACCTCGCCAGCGTCTTTTCTGCCTACAGTCCCATTTCGGATATACATCACTCATTGTAAGGGCAGAAATAAGGGAAGCTAAAGCAGTACTTGGATATTTTGCTTATATCAAACAACCATGGACAAAAGGCTTGCCAGGGGGCGTTCAATGGTGTTCTCCTAAGATTGTTCTCTCCACTGTTTTTTTCTTGGTGGGTGCCTAAGAAGCACGAAAACATTGACCAAACAGAGAACATCTAGTGAAAACAATCTTGGCTTAAATAAGGAACAATTTCTGAACAAATCGCGAAGAATGGTAAGCGGCCAGGCTCTCAAAATTATCGGGAATATTCTTTGAACTGTTTCAACATGCTCCTCCATATGTCGGATGAACCTCAAAAAGAAACTCAAGGGAGAGAACCAACCATTACGTTCAACGTTGTGGTGTTTTGCTCATAGCTTGTTCTGGGGTTCTACTTGTCCGAACGGAGCACGTGGACCCATCAGCCTTTTCAAACACCTACCCTAAATAGCTCAATGAGCCCCTAAACCCCAAACCCGAAGCCCAAAACCCTAAACTCGAAACCCTAAAACCCAAACCCCACCGTAAACCACCTAAGCCCTATCCTCCCCAATCAACGACATCCAATTCGGGGGTGCCTGCGCCGCGCACAGGGCCAAGGAGGGTGGGAGCTCCGAAGGTGCCGGGCGCGCCTCTTTGCGCTTCTTGGGTTTTGAGGGCGAAACCCTAAACCCTAAACCCGAAACCCGAAACCCTAAACCCTAATTTGGGGTTTAGGGGGTTCAGGGCTTAGGGTGGTTTAGGGCAGTTTAGGGTTTTAGGGGGTTTGGGCTTGAGGGCTGCCACTTGAGGACTGAATTGTTGCCCATGAGTGTTGAGACACTGTATGGGTGCTGCATGCTTCTGAAATGCCGTGGAATTCCGACTGCAACCGTATCTCTGCAAGCGCAGTGGTTGTCATCGCCGTAGTCATCGTAGTGGCCGTACAGCATGGTAGTTGTCACTGTAGGCCGTACGAGTATCAGTTGACTACGCAAGATTTCTACTTGCAAAAGGACAGGAGGTCATAACATTCAAAGCCTGAACCCCATCTTGAACCCCTGCAAAGCCCCAATCTAAACGCTATAAACCCTGCAGACCCCAGAGCCCTATAAACCCCTATAACCCCTAGACCCTAACACCCTAAAAGCGCTCTAGACCCAAAACTCCCAAAACCCTATAGGGCTGAGTAGCGGTCCAAACCTCGAGTATGTCCCGACTGCCGCGTGGAACAGGGTCGGCCCCCCATCGGTTATGCGGGAAATATCTAGAGAAGTTGGGTATCGGTTTAGGGTCGGCCCCCATCGGTTCTCGTGCTAGAGCAGACTTGTCAATTCCACATGACTCCTCTAATCATGGCTGCCTCTTCCAGAGGTCTTGTCCGATGCCCATATAGACCCTAAAACTGATAAACCGCAAAAACCCCAAACCCCCCAACCCACCACCCTCAACCCTAAAAACCCTTTTTCCACTATAAACCCAATATCCCCAATAAACCCTGTACCCTGGCCCAAACAGTTTCAACTTTTCTTCTAGTAGGGATTTAGTATACCCAAAAAGTTTAAAGTTCACCTATTGGGCCCCTAAGAACCCTAAAACCCCATAAACCCTAAACCCTATATCCCCTACAAACCCTCTTTCCCCTATATACCCAGTATCCCCCAGAAACCCTAAACCCTAAGCCTAGAACCTATAAACCCTAAACCCTACACCCTAAACCCACCTAAACACCCCCAACCAACCGGGGCCCTGGCTTCCAGCGACCCGGGCGGCTTCGCGGCGGCACTGGGCGCCGGGGCCTTCGGGAAGCTGTGTGGTCTCTGGGGTATCCCAAGGTTGGGGTTGAAGGTTTAGGGTTTAGGGTTTAGGGTTTAGGGCTTCGGGTTTAGGGTTTAGGGTTTAGGGCAGTTCAGGGTTTCGGGTTGAGGGGGCTTTGGGGAATAATTTGGGGGACAACCTTTGAACCCCAACAGGCCCAAAATCTCGAACTTCTCAACGGACGGGTGCAGATTACAGAACTCTGGGGTGCAGAGATTGCTGTATGTTCAGGTCTCTGAAAGCATGGTCCCTCACAATGGGTTCTCCAATATAAGGAACTGCATCCCAGAAAAGCCAGAGGCCCCATATTTTTAGAGAACAGCGTCGGCTGCCGCTCGGAAAAATCCGCAGGGTTCCAAGTCTGAAAGGAGGCTGCGAGTTTGGGTTCGGAATCCGAGTAGGACCAACTCGGCTGTCTCTTGGCCACGAAGGATATAAAAGGCTATAACTAAATCCGAAATATTGCTGTGAACTCTACAGACCCTACTAAGACCCCGCAACTCAAACCTCTAAGACTCTAAGCCCTGCAGAAAGACACCCAACCAACCGAGCCGAGGCCAGCACGAGGCGCTGCGCCAGGCTCAGGGCGAAGCTCAGCCAAAGCGGATTCAGGTCCACGTGGAAGCTGGCCGAAGCTTTAGGGTGCTAAGGCTTTAGGGTTGAGGGCTTTAGGGTTTAGGGTTTTGGGCTGCAGGGTTTAGGGATTGGGGTTTGGGGGCTCTGGAAAGGTGCGTTTGGGTTTTTACAAGCAGGAAGCATCGAGGTGCTCAATAGGTTCCGGTGTAAACCAGTCTTTCGGCTCAGGCTACAGGGGTTCAGACAGCTGTTTTACAGACACTTTCACAGAGGGGTTAAGGTTTATGGGACTTATGGGGTTTAGGTTCCGCCACCATGCCAGATAGCTCCTTGACATATTGAAACTTACACCTTAAGTGCGATTTAGGGAACTAAGTGGGTTTGAGGTTGACCCTACATCCTGACAAAAACGCAAGTTGGAGCCGAGGCCCGGGCGAGCCCACGAACGCCACGCACACGTTGGCGAATGGATCGTTGGTTCGCAGGGCCTTCGGCAAGGAGTCTTTCGCAGCTCGGGGGGTATCCCGATATGCCAGAGACAGAAGTAGCTACAAGAGCTCTGTGTACTAAATATTTCTACTACGGACAGGAATGCTAGCTCGCTTAGAGACTCAGGTTAACCACTCGGGCTGTATACTGTTGACATGTGTGTTTACTCCGCAGAACACCTTCCACTGCAAATGCTGGCAACTCTCAGACCTTGCAGACGGTAGGTCCTGTGGCCACTCGTTCCCGGCTCGCTCGCCACTCCCGCGTTCAGCATTTACGGCTTAGGGATTTGGGGTTTGGATCTACGGTTTGGGGTGTCGGGCTCAGGGCACTAAATCCTCAACACCTGAGCCTGCACTGCAATCAATGGGGTAAGGTAAGATTCTCTTTCATTTACGCCATAAAGCAAGCAAGGGCATTCGTATTTGCTTTTGCACAGCTTCTTCTGGGACCTATGAATGTTGATTCACAAGCGGATGAATGGCGCGTGCCAGCTTCTGGTACTTTTGCCTCCCTAACGTGGCATCTCCTCCAACCTCCCCTGTCCCTAAAAACCCGAAACCCTAATTAAACAGTAAAACCCTAAACCCTAAACCCTAATTAAACCCTAAACAATTCCCAGACTCAAGCCCGCAAACCCTAGGCCAAAGACCAGGCCTGCGCCATGGCGCCCGCGCCGGGCAACCTGTAAAACTGCGTCTCTTTGGGGAGGCTTGGAGCTCACAGGGTTTAGGGTTTAGGGTTTAGGGTTTAGGGTGTGCAGGGAGGGAGGGTTTAGGGCTTGGTTGTGGTTTGTATAGGGAGCAGGGTGTAGGAGAAGGGAGTTGGGGGTAAGCAGGGTTGGGAGTTTAAAGGTTTGATAACTACTGTAATTATAGCTCTCAGGGGCTACGTGTAGGGATTGCTTCCGGGTCGTGAACTGGGGAGTGACAGTCAAAGAAGAGAGCTTTAGGACCTTTTTAGGGTTGGCAGCTCCCTTTCTCTAGGGGATAAGATTAGGGGGACCCTTGGGGAGATAGACCCTCTGAATAAGGTCCCTGTTTCAGAGCCAGAAGAGGGTTCAGAAGGGTTCCACCCGAATCCTACCGGATTCTCTGGCGAGAGGCTGCGCTGCCGCCCGGCGTGCCGAGGGAGAGGGAGCCGCAGGGGCGAGCTGACCTCTAGGGTTTAGGGTTTAGGGTTTAGGGGGTTGCCAGGCAAACGGGCGAAGGACCAGCTGCTGTTGCGGGGGAGTTTGGATTGAGACTGAGACAGTTCGACTTTTGAGGGTTCAGGAGTTCTGAAAAGGTTCTCATTCTTGGGGAGGGATCTTCTTGCCAGTCTCCATGGTCCTATTTTCCCGCATTTTTGGATCCGCCTCCCCCACTATTAGGTGCGCGACGTTGAGGTGTGTTTGAGGAGGAGCCCTGAAAGGTCCGGGAGGTACTCTTTTTTTTTTTGGGGGGGGGGGGGGGGGGGGGGGGGGGGGGGGCGGGGGGAAGGGAGGAGGTGCAGGTAACCCTCGATCCTGAAACCCGAAGCCATTAAAAACAAGAATGCACGTCATTACACGTCATGGCGCATCCTGGGGCACAGGGGAGTGACGGAGCCCAGGCCCACACACGCAAGCGTCAGGGCAGTGTCAGGCAAACCCCTGTCAGGGGCGCTGGATTCAGGCAGAGGTTTGTTTCCGAGTGTCTAAGACTGGGCTCGAGTTTCTTGCTTGCATGTTGCAAGATTGGGTGAAAATAAATCAACCACTCAGGCAACTCACCAACATGTTGACGCAAGCTGCTCGGCTTTCTTCGCCGGTGCATACATGCAACATGCATACATGCTCTGCGAACCTGGAAACTGTGTTTTTGTGCCAACCTACACATTCCTAGATTCTAAAGCTTGAGAAAAATACTCCGGGACAGGCAGCACGCGCACCTGCTCCAAGTGGACAAAGGCGAAAGCCCTCCAGCCTCAACGACACAAGCTGTACATAAACCGTACACACGTAGTGTACCTGCGAAGCGCCCTCAAAGGGGTGGGACACCTGCCGACCACACAATTCGGGAATGTTTTCAGTTTCCTCCTTCTCCTTTGTCTTGGCTACCTCCTCCCTTTTCCTCTTCCTCGGTTCGGTCCGCCTCGTCTACCTCCTCATCAGAAGAGAACTCCGCCCACAATCGCCGAGTGGTGACGCTGCAGACCGGCGAGTACGACCAGGTGGAGCGCTGGATGTCTTGTCGCGGCAGCAAACAAAATGGATGGCCGGGGCCAGTGCAATTTGCAAAGTGTCCGGCAGTCCTCCGTATCAAATGCTGATTTCCCAGACGCAAGCCATCAAACACATAGACCAGCCCTGACAACTAATAGTATAAAGACCAACTATTCCCACGATTACTGTCGCTTCATACTGTGTTGAAGGGCTGCTAAGAGCTGTAAACCTGCAAACCTGAATCCTAAACCTCTGAGCCTTCAGCTCTCAACCGAGGACTGGTCTAAGGCCAGCACCTTCGCTGCCACTTTGCCTAGCGCCTGCTCCTCAGGTCGGGATTCGGGGCAAACTGGCCGCTACGCAACTCTCGCTCCTAAGACACCCTACGGGGCTTTCGGGATCTAGGGATGTTTTTTGGCTGGCCTGGATACCAGGGAGTCTCTGGCAAAAGCCTCTGATCTTGATTGCTAGAAAACTTCTTAACTCAACCGCATGACGTTCTGATCCCGGCAGCGACTTCCAAACACCAACGCCCACAACTTTAGACCTGAAACTGCCTGAAACGCTAAACCGCGAAAACAACCCAGGAGGCTGCAGATACCAAGTCCACAAGGGCACATTGAGGTTCCCCTGTGGTTGCATGTAGCTTTCCGCAGTCGATACGCACCGAAGCCCAACGACGGATAACATCTTACAAAAGTCATGACTCCAGCATGAGACGTGTGGGTGAAAGTACATAATATTCTGCCGCAGGTATTACTGGTAACAACTGTCGTTGTAAGCCCCGCCGCATAAGCTCTGAGTCAAAAGACCTCTGTTCAGGACAATTCGTGTCGACACAGGGCTCAAGGCTTGAGCTCCCCTAAACCCTAAACCCTAAACCTTAAACTCACATGCTCGGCTCCAGACGACCTCGCTTGCACAGGGGTCCAGGTCGTATCCTTGGCTTCTCGGTGTAGGCGGTTTAGGCTACAGTCCTAAGCATTGGGACTCATGGGCTGCAAGTGTCCCAGTAGCCTTCAAAAACTTAATGCAATGGACAACCCAACCCGCATACCAAAAACAAGCTTGTACCTTCATCCAGGGCAGGTATGCCCAAGAATCCATTCAAAGCAGATCTCCCCAAGCGTGAGCTTAAACCGGATCGACTCCCCGAGCCCAAGCTAAACCCTGATTTTAGGGCCGCAGCTCGCCAGGACGGCAAGGGGGGGTCGCCCGTCATGGCCCTGCAGTTGCTCGGCTCTCAGCAGACTCTTTTTTTGGGTGCCCAAGACAATGTACTGGCCCATTTTTTCATTCTCCAAGGTTCGTGCTCAGTTGCATACTATATGCCCGAAGCCTCTAACTGACAGTAGGTGTCCCTTCTGAAGCATCGCGCACCTCATAGACGAGCCTCAGGTGGTGCAGCGACATAAGCAGCTGCAACTGGCGGGGAGGTGTTGGCGTTCCTTAAACCCCCACCTCCCAACCCGCCCCCCCATGAGTCGCCTTGAAAGTCTCAAATACCCACCGAGCCCCCAAATGCCCAACTGACCCTCCACAACCAGCCCCAAAAATCCATGAAGTCATTCCTCCTCAAAGCTTGCCGTGCTTCGAGCTCAAGCTTTCTTTTTGAAGAGGCGCTGAACTTACAAACACCAGTGTAAACCCTGTATGACAACCCTCTCCATACACCCCGTCAACCATATTGGCACACCTTCAGCCGGCTGCTGAAACCCCCCGCTGCTGAAACCCGAGCGTCCCTATAAGCCCTGAACGGCCCTACGAGCCCGAAATCATTTGCAGTTGCCTGGCGGGTGCTCGCCGCGCCCGCCGCTGCAGCCTCCTCTGCCTGGCTTCAGAACAGCGTTAAAGCCTTTATAGCTTCAGGGTTGTTACTCGGATCCCAGTTGGAACTTCCGATTTTGGATGAAGGGGGGGTATGGTTGACTACCCAGACCCCCACTTGTAGCTCCTTTTGCCGGGACCCTCATTTGCCAATTCGATTTGGTCGGGAAGTTGAGGCGGCTGTTGGCACATGTCTCTGTCACCTCTGAGCTCTTCTGAGCCTCTCCTGCTGCATCTGTTGAACCTCTGCTGTGCGTTGCTTCCGCCTTTCCTGGCGCCTGAGCCCCTCTCTTCTCTTTCGGGTTCTGGATCTTTCTGAGCCTCTTCTCCTCATTCTTCTCCTGGTGGGTCACTCGATCGAAAGAAATGCTTCTTCTTTCAATCTTGTCAGTGCCACTCGATGTGGTCAATAGATGCCGATTACCCGGACCGCGGAAATTCAGTCTTCACGTGGGCCCAACTATTCGTTGAAACCCATCCTCAAAAAACACATACTGTGTCAATGGCCCTACGCGATGACTAAGCTCACACCCCGAATACAGTAATTACAAGGACTCCCCCCAAACCCCTAAACCCTGGTATGGGGAAAAACTCCCAAAATCTCGGCAGAATTCGGCGCCTCCGAGTCGCTGTCACAGAAAGAGGCGCGCCGAGCACTGGCGCGGGAAGGGAGGTGTCGTTTAGGGTTCAGGGCTCATAAGGGGGTTTAGGGCTTAGGGTTTAGGGTTTATAGGGTTCTGGCTCATGGGGGTAAGGTGTAGATTTCGGGTTCTGGGGCCTTCAGAGCACGCGTTTGCAGATGTCAGAGGGCGTGGGAGGCTTTGGGTGATAGAGGTCATCTTTGGAGTGGCCTTTTTGGGGCCATCTTGCGGTGCCATCTTGGAGTGGACTTGGCTTCTGGGGATGTTCTTAGAGTGGTCTCGGAATGCTCCTGAAATGGGCTTACACTATTTGGGGACGCCGACAGAACTGGTTTACGAATTTCCTGTTCTTAAACAGACAGTGAAAAATCTCCATGCCGCCTTTATGACCTGCCCACAATGCGACCCTGGAGCCATCCCCCCAGACCTCGACTGCGACGAGGACAGCGCTTGGTCGCCACGGTCTTGCCGGTCTCCCAGAACATGCCTCAGGCGCAGAATTTCTAAGGCTGTTGGGGAGTTGGGGGGTCTTAGGGCTTGAGGCTTATGGTCAGGAAAGTTTAGGTTGCACACCCCTCAAATACAGTCAAGGAGTTTGGGCATCTGCCTCGGTCGGCCCTAACGCCCCTAGATCGTGATTTGGAAGGCCACCGAGCTGGCCCTACAAACCTTGGCCCTATGAGACCCGCAACCCCATAGGCCGAGGTTAACCAAACCTACAAGCCCTACAAGCCCTAAACCCCTATTTTGAGCCCCTACGAGCCCTGAACCCAGGCAGCCGAACTCAGCTCATGGTAGTGTTATTTAGCGTTTCAGGGCTTCCTGGGCCACTCCTGAGAAACTTAGGAGAATGATGGATATACGGAAACCCTAAACCCCTAAAGACCCTATACAACCCCAAACCCCTTTGGGTTCAATGATTTTTCTTGGGGGGCTCGAGGTGCTGAGGGCTGTGAACCGGGTGGCCCGGGGCTTCTAGGCCGCAGGCTCGACTTTGCGCATCGTGAGCTTGAGGTCCAGGGCCTGGCTGAGGGTTGAGGGATTATCGGATTGAGGGTTTTGGACTTAGGGTTTGTGGGTATATGGCTTATAAGGGTTGAGGGTTTAGGGCTTAGGGTTGAGGGTTTCTGGTCTCGGGTTTGAGAGCTTGGGGATTACGGCTTAGAGTTTAGGATTTTGGGGTTTGAGAGCTTAGGGATTCGGGCTTTTGTATTGGGCCCCAAGCTCAATCCTCAAAACCGGATGCCTGAAGCCATATACCCTAAGTCCCACACTCGCGACCTTGAGGAAGATCCCGGTTTCAGAGCCGACTTGAGTGGAGTAGGATTTTTAACTGGGGGGTGCCATTTTTTGCGGTTCTTACAATGAAGGGCAGCAGTATTTTGGGGGGCATACCAGGACGCCCCCTGTTTTGGGAGTTTCTCGAATGGGACCCGACACTGGCTGCCTGTGCCCGATGGGGGGATGTTCACTTGCTGCGCTGGGCTTACATGGCCTTATGTTTTAATTGCCTAGTAGTTGCTGCTTCCTTCTAAGTGTTAGTATTTTTGGGGGGGTTGTTCGCGTTGCTACAGGAAGATGTATCTTCAGAAGAAATCCGTCTTTCCCAGCTGGCCAAGGCGCGAGGGTTGGTGTCAGGGTGATGCGCGCTCCGTGTGCGGAGTTGCTCGACTAGGGATCGCTCACTTTGCACCGAAGACCACAAAAAGCATCGACCAATTTGATCTAACAAGCGCGCTTGCGCGCATGTATCTCGCACAGGGCTTGGCGATCCCATCGTCGGCTGAATTTAGACTTCTCCCTGCCGGGCTGCTCGGCCTTCTTTGGGCCCTTGGCTTCTGCGTGGCTGTTCCACACCTTTCGAACCCCTCGATCTGGCTTGAAATTGTCGGCTGGGCGTTGGCAGCCGGGTGCCTGACAGGACTGCACAGGCACAGGGTGCTAGCAGGGGGGTCACGCAAGCCATTATGCTAACTCTCGCTTCTGCATCACCATCATAGTTGCTACCACTGCTTTGTTGCCACTACTCCTACCTTCCAAGAATACGACTTCGAATATACGAGCAATGTCATTGCCAGTGTAACTGCCATCGTCATTCATACCGGACCATTTTCTCGCTATTTCTTACAATTACTTTAACGTCAACTAGGACCATTGCTATTTATTTCGCGACTTCAACCTGCGGATCTCATTTTCCCAACAGCATCAGCTAGCGCGGTCAGGACCCAGGTCGACAAAGGGTTCCCACATATGGAAGCCCACCGAATTAAGCATGATTCTTACTATGTCCAAAGGCAATTAATCTCTTAGGGTCGGGGTCCAAGATACCTGTAGCTGAGGGCAAGCGACCAATGCAACCGCACAGCTGGGACATCCCTTACAGTCATGCCCTAGAAACTTCAACATGAAAGCAAACTCGAGACATTCCACTGCAAGGCTCTGCACACTGATTGGTGCCGAGTGATTACTCCTCCTGGGCTCACAACCTCTTCCAGAGCACGAGCCTGACATTCAGACTCTGATTGAAGGATTGCGAGCTTCGGGATTGAATGCATTGATGCAACATGAAATCAGGGCTTCCGGGCAGCTCACGGGTCTCACTGGTCTGCATTCTGCTCCTGTCTCATCATGATCAGGAACTCAGTCCATGCGTTTCTGGTCTGCAAGTCCTCTGCCAAGAAACTGCGCAGAGGTTCCGGCATTGCGTCTTGATGAAAGATCCCTGGCAAGCACAGGGCCAGCACCCTCCGTGCGCGGGCATCCTCAGCCAGCTTCCGATAACATGCCACAACCAGAGAAAACAATCTTATTGAGGGCCGCTGTGCAAGGAAGCCCATCACTTTCGCCAACGACGTGGCTCCCGCATAGAAACGTTCCGGCGAGTCGCACATGTAGCTCAAGATTTGTCGGCGAGAAAGAGCTGTCTTCAGGATCAAAGCCGCTAGCCATCTGCAAGATTCGCAGCCATATTCCTCAGCTCACACACAAGTTGCAAGGCGTACAGAAAAAACTGCCAATCTGACGTGGCCTTCAAAAAAAGACTGAAAAGCAGGCTTGACCAACGCCTAGTTTCTAGGTTCTTTAGGCACAGCGGGATGATTTCGGTGCCCAACAGCTGCTCCGTGGCTGCTTCGTGGTTCCGTGAAAGCATTGCTGCAATGATGCTGAGTGCACGTGTACGCAATATCTCCAGGCGGTAATCTCCGAACTCATTCAAACAGGGATATAGCACCTGAGGCATCCCGGCCGAAAGCAGCGAATGGCAGGTGTCAGAGTGCTGTGTCATGTAGTAGAGCACCCCCAACGCATTGTTCGCACGTGCGATTGCAGCTGCTGTCAAGGCTGCAGGCCTTGCTAGCTGCGGATAGACGTGCACCACCTCCCCAAGTAGAATACTGACCGTGCCGAAGGAAGACCAAAGCAATGGTGCCAGCACTGCCTTCTCGCCAGGATAGGTAGCTGATTTTCGAAGACTTTGTTGTGCCCACTCGTTTAGCGCGCGTAAGGCCTCAACTCTTCGATCACCTGCCTGTAAGTCCTGGATGAAGCACCCAACGAGAAGAAAGTCATCCATGTTTGACTGCGCACGGTTTCTTACTATTTTTTCTGGGCTTGGGCCTCAAGTGACTCAATTGAGGTGCTGGGTATCAAGATCAATGCAAGGATGGAGAAGCAGATGACAAACACGCTGCCCAGCAGTGGATGGCTCCCAGCGAACTGCTGCCAGTGCATCATGAAATGTTCATAATCAACTAGCGCCCGACTAGAAGGTTAAATGGGCGCTCGCAACACACAACTTGCACAACTTGTCAGGCGAGAAAGGCACATGCAACGGTCGTCCATTTTAGTGCAGGACTCCCCACAGCTTAGACTTGATTGGGAGGCCATAGACAGTGATTTGGTCTCCCGACGCCCCGCCAACAGTGAAACCAAGCTGGCCCCACAATGGGAGGGCTCACCTAGCCTCACATTCCATGCCAAGGTACAAGGGCCAAGAAGCCACGAAGCAGTGCCCGGCAGAGAGACACAGAGGGAGAAAGAACGCCTATGCCGCCGCAAACAATACACAGCTCAGTTTGTCAATCCTCTCGACTCCGGAAGCGCATGATCGGTTCCAGGAAGATACCCTGCAAAAACCAAGGAAGCGCAGCGCCTGACAACCTCGCAACCCCTTCAGACACCCTAGACTCTACGATACTTTACGCATAAGCCCGAAGATGCAACCCAACCCGACATGCCGCCACTCTGACTCCCAGGAACGTCGGGATGCAGCGCACCTCCGGGATGCTCCTCTACTGATACCCATCCCTTCCATGGCTGCCTTTGCTCCGGGGACAGGAGGCCCTAAAGAGTTTACTTCAGAATCCTTCAGACATTCCTTGACATCGCTGACCAGGCCATGTCCGAATGCCGGCTATAGAACATTCCTTTAAGGCAGAGGGTATTGAAGCCTTCGGGTTTGGGGGGTTCCTTCTCTGATAGTGTAGGGTGCCAACAAAGGTGAATCATCTGGCTCGGGATAGCCATGGCTCTTCGGAGGGATTGCGGTTTGGAGATCAGGTGTTTAGGGTTCCAAGCTGGCCAAGCTGCCTCCGTCGACGCATCTCCGGCTCCGCGTCAAGGCAGCCAACGAAGATCCGAAAGGTCCATGAACACCTGATATACATGGGCTAACGTATGTCCACAGCTAGGCAACTTTGTAAAAAATGTAAGATGTCAACACCACGCATGTAGAGGCAAATGAAATTCGTCTTGCTAGGAGCAACTCTCACACTTAGAAATACAGCCTTTGGAGTCCAGGTTTCGGGGGCCTTCTGCAAACAGAAGGTTGAGGACAAGGCCGACATCCGTGCACAGGTTGCGGCTGGGAGGGGTGGAAAACAGAGCTGCCACAGAGTTGGCATCTTCACTGCCACTATACAACCCGGAAAATATATTACAAGCTACATCCCGCGGCAGAGAAGCGCCCGCCGGAGAAGAAACACAAAAAATGGGCTTGCATGGGCGTCCTTCCACAGCCCTAGTCAGTGGTCAGCCTGCATCGCAGGCCGCGAAAAGTCGGTGCCAGCGCACATGGCACGTCCAGCGGATGGCAGAAGATGGGGTCGAGAAGCTCACACCGTCACCTTGGCTTGGGGCGGTAGCTCAGGCCCCTGCCTGCTACATCTTCTAGTTACAATGCAAGGACGGGCTTCCAGTATTTCTCAGCCCCATAACCGCCCACACTCCGCATCCTGCAGCCCTGTGAACGTACACCTGGCAGCATCGCTCAAATGACAACAAACTGAAGTGCACGCCGTGCTGTTTGCCAGGCTGCTCGCCGCGCAAGCATGTTTGCAGTGCGCATCTCGATGGGGCAGCGGTCGCGCCAATGCCCTTCCGACGCAGGCTTCGACTCAACCTAGACCCCCTAGTACTGGTTCCTTTTCAAGAACATAATTTTCTCAGCACGAACCGGTATCCCCCCCCCCGCCAGAGTCCGTGGGAATCATTTTTGCCTTTGTTTGCTGTTGATGTCCTGGCTCTTTGACGTTCCAGTTCCTTTGCCCGTCCGCTTTGAGTATCACGTAATTACCCTGACGTAGTGTGGCTAAAGCCGTACAAACTCTTGCCAGATACCATTGGAACGCTTTGAATTTGGGATCCTGGCGGTGCCCAAGGAGCCTGGCTGAAGGCAGCATCGGCAAACGTAGGATGCCGGTGGTACCTGCAAGGCGTGCAGCGAATGGTTGTACAGTCAGACCCCAAAGACATAACAAGTGCAATGGGGGGGAACCTTCCCCCCAAGGAACTGCACGGTATGACTTATTTCTTGGAAGTCATAACATTTGGTGTTCGCTCCAATGAACTGCTGGGATTCAAGCACGCAAAACCAGTATGCACTAGGTCCTTTCGCACGGTAAACCAATGGTCGGAACTCATAACGTTCGCTTTCCCCCCGATGAACCGTTGGTGACACAGTAATCGATCGCACTGTTTTGTGCAGCGTTCCGCGCTCCATGTTTGGCGTTGAGGGCTTTGGGGTTTGGGAGTTGCGGGCCGCAGCGATACGTGTGGCGATACCATGGCGATACGGCTTGCCATACCCCAACGTGCGATTCGTGAATGTCTACAGATTCTGTCTGTTTTTCAAAGCCAAGCAGAGGGTTTACAGTTTAGGGTCCGACTGCTTTCAGAATTTCACAACCACCAGCCCACGAGCCCCCTACCAAAATGGTTCTGGCAAAGGCAAACCAGCAGATTGTTTTCAGTCACATGTTTAGAACTTGCAAATCCCCAGCGTGACCGCTGAATGTTCCGACTTCTTGTTGCCTTTCCCCCAGCGAGTGCAAGCAACACAGGAAATGTTGCAACAGCATCCTGTCATTTTTTGAAAAGGGTAGATATATGCAGTAGTAGCTTAGGGTTATGAAATGTGAACAACACTGGATGGACAAATAAGATGGGCTTTCTTGCATTCCGCATTTGCCGGCAATTTCAAGGTCAATTATGCCATCCATATCAGTTCTGATTCGGGGACAAGAAGTCGCCTGCCCGGGAATGACGTCTTTGACTTGATTTCTGAACTTGAGTAGCGGAGGAAAAGTACAGGCAGTAAAACAGACGAGAAACTCAAAGTGGACTAATGGAAGCAAGCAGAAGAGAAGCTCGAAGTGGAACACACACGCACACAGGGAAAGCATCGCGGAAGATAAAGACCCAAAATGAATCAGGAACGGGAACTGAAACACAACCATTTCTGAAACAGAAGCCTAAACTGGAGAAACGAAAACACTGAACCAGACATGGTGAATGTTGCCGAAATGCTACAAATTTAGCGGTTGGTCTAGGTGTTGACCCTAGACCCTAAACCCGAAGGGGAGCAAGGAGCTGGCGGTGGCTGCAAATCTACTCCAAGCTTCAGTGGCTTTCGAGAGCTGTCTTCAAGAATGAGCCCCCCAAGTACTTCGCATACCCTTCTTCGACTTATAGACCCCTGAAAGCGTTTTGGTAAACGCAGCCAACGCGAAAGGCCCCAGAGCACCGACACCTGATTGGGATCAGGGATGGTTGAGGGCCCAGGGGGGCACCCCCTGGCGTTGTTGGAAGGGCTTCGCCCTCTTCGCGCTGCCTCAGCTCCCAAGCTCTGGGGCTTCTGGTCACTCAAAAATCTAAATCCTTCGGATCGGTCGTCAGCATGCCCCGAAGGTTGTGATTCACTTTGCAGAGTTGTTAGTATGGTCTTGGATTTCAGGGATTCGGGGGGCAGGGCTTGTCGGTCTACAACTCGAGTCGAAAGGTCGTGTCCAGCTGATAACGTGCCTGCCTGTAAAGTGGGACAACGTTTGTACGATCCCCTTGACACAAAGAAACCCTCAAGTTTCACAGCCCCGAAATCTTGGCTCCGACTAAGAAACGAAGGGCGAACTTTGATCCTTGAGGCAATGACCAGAGCTTTTTCAGGCAATGCCTGGGAACCCGCGCTTCGAACCACCCTTGCCAGTGCCGCCCGTCACAAGAATATATATACTTACACATATTCTTTTGTGTATGCTTATATTTAAGTCTAGAAATCTTTATCAAGGAATATACAGGGTTTGGGGTTTAGGTTGGGGTTCATACAACCCGGGTCGAGACCCGGACGATCCAGCTGTGGTTCCACGGGCTTCGCCTGCGCAAGCGAGCTTCTGAACATGGCACCCTTGAATATTTCCAGGACTTAGGTGGAAGTCCGTAACACAAAAACTCGTTGAACGAAGCTAAACAGGCATGGGATAAGTAATGGACCAAGAACATGGGATGGTGCCTGCAATCTTGATACGCACCGATAGAGCAGACTGAGCTGAGCAGGTGAATTGCAAGGCCGTGCCCTAAAGCCTCAAGAGCCTGAAGTCCTTAAGCATTCAAGCCATGAAGCCTTAAACCCTGACAAGCCTGAACTCTTGAATCGTCGAGCCAATTCTCGCAACGCCATGCTGCCTGCTGTAAGAGAAACACCCAGCACGCTGCGCCGCCAATGACCTCGGCAACTCCGACCCCTGCGGAGACGCAGCTGCGGTGTAGAGGGGAAGTTAAATCAAGGGCCTGGGTTGAGAGGGGCTTGTGGCACTTCTGTGCTTAGGAGGGCTGATGAGCTTTATAAGGCTTAGAGAGACTTAGGGCTTGTCGTGCCTATAAATCCTGTAGGAGCCCAGGCCCCCCCCCCCAAGTGGCGGGTTTCAAACCCTGAACGCCATGGCCGAAAACACTACAGGTATACGGTGAACCCGAAGCCCCTCAACCCGAAAGCTCCTGAAACCCTGAACCCAAACAAGGCCCTCAGTTGCTTCCAAGGGGCAACAGGCCGGGGGTTCGGTGGCCGGTCCTGGCCAGCACCCTCCTAGGGCTGAGTTTTTTTGTTGTTGGGGGGGGGGGGGGGGACGGGGGGGAAGCGTTTAAGGCTTTGTAAGGTTTGGGGATCCTGTGGGTTCTTTTGGCTCTGGGGTTTTAGGTTTTTTTTGGGGGGAGGGGTGTTGGACACTTGGGGGCTATTTGACATGGGTTCCTTTTTGAGATATAATTGTGGATGACGTCAAATGACGTCAAATAGTCGCTGAAAAGCTGGGCTCAGACTCTTACCTCCAAGCCCTAGGCTGGCCCATTGAAGCCCCTGAAGCCCGCTGAGGCCGCTGATGCCGCTCAAGCAGCTGAGCCCGCTGAGGCCACTCAGCCGCTGAGCCCGCTGAGGCTGCAGGCCGCTGAAGCCGCTGAGGCCGCCGAGGACGCTGAGGCCGCTGAACCCGCTCAGCCTGCTGAGGCCGCTAGTGCCCGCTGAGGCCGTTGAGCCCGCTGAGGCCCGCTGAGCCCGCAGAGGCCGCTCAGCCGCTGAGGCAGGCCGCTGAGGCAGGCCGCTGAGCTCGTTGAGGCCGCTGAGCCCGCAAAGGCCGCTGAGCCCTGAGGCTCGCCGCCCGCTGAGGCCGCTGAGGCCGCTGAGCCCGCAAAGGCTAAAGCCGCTAAGGCCGCTGAGCCCGCTGAGGCCGCTGAGCCTGCTGAGTCTGCTAGCTGAGCCCGCTGAGCCCGCTGAGCCCGCTGAGGCCGCTGAGGCCGAGGCCGCTGAGGCCGCTCAGGCCGCTGAGGCCTCAGCCGCTGAGCCTGCTGAGGCTACTATAGCTGAGCCCGCTGAGCCCGCTGGGGCCGCTGAGGTCAGCCTGCTGAGGCCCGAGCCCGCTGGGGCCGCTGAGCCCGCTGAGGCTGCGCTGTACTGGAGAAGAGTACTGCGTCAAATGGACGCGAAGCGTCCAAGGCAGGGGGGGGGGGGTGCTCCTGGGTGTGGTCTTATAAAGGTCCTTGTTTAAAGAGATCTCGGGGACTTGGGGTCAAGCGAGCTAAAAACACAGGTTGGCGAAGTTTCAACGAGGGTAACAGCAGGAGCCTGGCCTCATAAAATTGATGTTCGGAAATCCAAGCTGACAAGGCCCCATCCCATGGCAATCGCTGTGCTGAAAACCACGGCCGCCGCAAAAACAGAATTGTAGTTCAAATCTGTAGACCCTAAACTTAACCCCCTAACCAAACCATAAACCATAAACCCTAAACCCTAAACCCTAACCCCTAAACCCTAACCCCTAAACCCTAAACCCTCAGTGAACCGTGCCATCCGAAGCAAAGGCAGCCAGGCCTGGAGGCAAAGCCCGCAGCCCTCGCTGTACTTCAGCGCGTCCTCGAAGATGTGCCTGCGGGGGTGTAGGTTGGGATGCTCCCCCCTTAGTCTAACAGCCCTTAGGGTTTAGGGCATGGGGTTTAGGGTTTGGGGTTTGGGGTTTAGGGTTTAGGGTTTAGTAGGGTAGTAGGGATTATATTAAGGGGTACTATAATCCATATTGAGGGACTGTTACTAGAAGGGGGAACATCCTAAGGTGTAGGACTTGAAGGTCTGACGATCGCTTAAAGCCCGTCCCCCCCTAGCTCCACACAGGGCTCTCCAGATCGCCAAAGCGACCCGAATCCCCCCAAGTCTCCCCCAAGAACCCTACTTGGAGGTCTCATGGTACTTAACAACCCAATTTCCACTGTACTTATAACCCACTGACAAGTCCCTTAAGTGCCCCTAGTGTGGGTATAATTGGGTTATGAGCACAGTTCCAATTGGGTGATTAAGATTAAGTACCATGAGCCTCCAAGTAAACCCTCCACCCCCACCCCCAAAAAATCTCCCCCCAAAAATTGCTCGAGGCGTGTGCTGGGTGTCCGGGCCTCGATTGGACGAGGAGAATGGCCTGCCCCGGGCCTTCGAGGCTTCAGAGCCCGGGGTCCGAGTAGGAGTTGAAGGGGGCGTGGGAAGTTATTGCATCCTTGGGGCGCTGCAAGCTCCATGAAGCCTCAAGATTTTCTAGCAGTTCCAGGCCTCAGGGTCTTGAGGCTGCTGTTGGGCCTAACCGCAGCCTGGAGCCCTCGATGGGCAGCCAGTGCCGCGCCCTGTAACCCAATCCTTGTTGAACTTGGCAGTAGCCTTATGCGGAATTCTACAAGCCGTTTGTACACCCCAGATGTTGCCGAGCCCGGGCGTGCAAGCTGTGTGCGTGTGTGTGTGTGTGTGTGTGTCTGCTACGAACCTTTAAACGGCCATGAAACCTCATTCCAGCCATTGCTGTGCGCTACCACCCGGCCTCCGCCCCGACGCTCCGGCCGCAGCACTCCTGGTCTCAGCCCCCGAAACCCCCGAACCCAATAACTACGATGTTTATGGTTTAATTGGATCATCGCTTGCAGGCTGAAGTTCCAGTTTTGGGGATGAGGGCTTACAGGAAGTGGGGCCTAGCAGGGTCTCGGGTCGAGGCTTAGTGTTGCACAGGGACTGCACAGAAAACTCTCCAGGCAGAAGCTGAGATGAAAGCCGAGACCCTAAAACTTTAAACTCTAAAGCTCACTTTGCGGTTCAGGGTTCAGGGCTTAGCTTCTTCTCAGTCCGAAGCCTTTAGAAAGGAGAGTGAGGCACAGGCAATTCCTTGCAATGCAGGGTCCCTAAGGGAGCGGGGGAAGCAAGGTCTCCAAGACGCCGGGAGGTTCTGGGGTAAAGTTAAGGTGTTATAACTTATAATAGGGAATGGAGACGTAGCCTACAGGAAGCCTCACTCCAATAAGCAATGTTCCAAAACTGGATGCATTGTCGGTGATACATTCGGACGGTTTCGGTGAAAGACACGAAGCCCTAAACCCTCTTGCCATGAAGGGTGCAGCTATTCAGGGGTCACTATACGACTCCACCTCCTAAGCTCTTCAAACCCAGAATCCCTCGCCGAGCTTCGGCTCAACTCCCGCAGCACTGCAGAGAGACCCACACGGGCGGAGGGTCCGCCTGGCAGAGCTGTGGGTTCTTGAAGAGTGGGACGCACCCTAGAGCTTTGTACGCCCTATAAACCTCCCAAGCCCCCTCTACAAAGGTCCCTGCAAGGATCCCTAAGTTCAGGACAACCTAAAGCTGCAGACCTAGGGGTTTCAGGGTCGGAGCTGAGACCACAGCATGGGTGAGGCTTTGAGGGCTTTGGATGGTTTAGGGATTCGAAGCCCTCAAGCAGCTGAGGCCGTCCACCCGCGAAGCCGTGTATACAAGTCCTAGTTGCTTTATGAACCCACAACGTCGGACTAAACCGGCGCCTCCAGTCTCGTCTCGAAAGTCGAAGTCGCAGCGGTTCCTCGAAACCCGGAACCCCGCAAAAGGCTAAACCAAAAACCCGCTGAAACAACCCAAAGCCAACAAATCTCTTTTAACCCATCATCTTCAAATACTGAACCAATCCGTAGGGAGCTAAGGGCGAATAAGAACAGAACAATAATGATGACGGCAATAACAACCATGACAACCATAACCATCAGCACGCTTGATGTCGGTAACGGGCGGCTCAAATCACGGGAGCAAGAGGCCGAGAGCGCTGCCTTCTGCCTGCTTCTCCGTGGGCCCAGGATGCCGGGCTTCCAAGCTTACAATAGAAAGTTCAGGGAGGGTTCGGGGCTTAGGGTTGTTAGGGTGTCGGGGCAAAAGCTCTACTACATCCCTCCCCAAGCCCGCAAACCCCCCATACAAGGCTATGGCACGCGCCAAGGCTCAAGAAGGGGAGGTCGCTGACGACCAGGTCCACCGAGTTCGCTTCCTCGGCAGCTGCATGCATGGTATAAGCAGGTCAGACACGGCCAGGCGTGCTACGTACTCTCTGATACCCTCGACCTATGGCGTTCAACCCTCTGAGCCTGAATCGGCCCCCCATCATCCGAAAGACATAAGCTCCACACTAGGCACCGCGATGCTGACGCGTCTTCTGGTGGATGGTGGGGCACGACTCCAGCTCAATGCACGAGATGCGTTCAGGGATTTGTGGGGCAAGCTTCCTCTGACCCGCTGATGCAAAAGTCCTTAAACTTAAACTTCAGAGCAAATCCCTGTCCTGGGAGCAGTGGGGAGTTTTCTAGGGAATTTTGGGTTCCATACCCGGTATGGAACCCCCTTGAACCCCCCTCCCGTAAGGAGCTTTGACCCCCCTGAGAGAAATCAAACGGGGGGGCGAGGAGCAAGCCGCAGCTTCCGCGCATCCCAGCGTCGCGAGGCCACGGCGGAGCCTCCGCCGGCACTTGAAAAAAAGGGGCGTCTCCACAGGGGGCTTGTGTAGGGCTTAGGGTGGTAGGGATTTATACGGCTTTGGGGGCTAGAATCTGGTTGAGAGTCGGTACTTACACTTACTTAGACATAGACCTAGACTTAGATTCTGACTTAGACTTAGAATCAGACCGGCAAAGTACATAATCATGGCCTCTACACCTTCGATTTGGGGTGATTTTCGGGCTTGCTCGTTGAGACGGCTGGTAAACACCCAAACCCCACAAAAAGAACCCCCCCCAGGCAAAACCGCCAAGACCTGAAACTCGCCGGGCCTGGCTGCAGGGCCCCCTGGGTGGCCGCCAGGCGAGCGTGCGCCGCGGCGGTGTGCGCGGCCGCGGGATCCTCTGGGGCTTTCTCCGGGATTTGATATCAGGGGCCGCTGATTGTTGCCTCTTTTGCAGGGTGGTACAAACTTTTTCTTGGCAAGAGTAGAGTAAAACAGACAAATTACCAAACAACACCAACAAAAAGCTGTGCAGGTATGTGCTTGGGACGTTTGGTTGAAAACGTCTTCATCGATCTCTTCTACATAGCAGCTGATTCTCACGTACCTCGGATGAGCACCCTAGAGAAGAAACTTCCAGCATCCCGCAAAGTACCCTGACGTCATCCGTCGCCGCCATGGCAAAACCTATCCTTGTCGGAGGAGATGCACGTCAGCCCTGAGTACTGGCAGGCCGCTTCTACTGCGATGGTGCCGACGCCTGGGCTTTTTTAAACTGTCAGGGGGGCAGGGAGGGGGACATCTTTTTTGTCGCTGTGCATGTTGGGGCTCAGATCAAGCTATCTGTCTGGCGCCGCTGATGCTGTGTGGCAGAAGCATGAAGCAAAAAGTGAGCAATATATGGTGATAGCGCCTTGAGGGAGGCCTCGAAGCACTCTTTGAGCCAGGTCACCACCAAAGGGATCCAAAAGAGTCTCCCCAGATCCTCAGCGTGCTTGCGAACCCTACGAAGGCAAGGAGGTGTTTCAGGGAACGTGCACCTTCGGAATTCAGCAGGACGTGTTTTTGTTGGCACCAGCGCCCTGCAACTTGCTCCACACGCCCCACTCCTGTACATCATCGCATCGTATAGGTGTGTCAGCCCACATTTTGACCCCAAAAAACCCACACGCGCTAATAACCCCTGAAATCCCCAAACGCCCCCAAAAGGCCCCCATAAATCCTATAAAACACCAAACAAGACGACCAATCCGATGCCTGCAGCTCGGTGCGGCCAAAAAGCGCGGGCGGCCCAAACAAAGCAGCCTGGTGGTTTTAGGATTTGGGGTTTGGGGTTCAGGGATAGGCTTTGGGAACTAGTGGAGGGTGAGTTCTGGGGTTTTGGGCTTTGGGGTTATGAAAGGGGCTAGAGTTCCTCAACAGGGTTTGGGGTTACGGGGTTTGGGGGCCCTTGCGGGTGTATAGGGGTATATAGGATTTCTTCCCACAGTCTACTCGAAATTAAGGTGGTCCGCTTTGGTATGATCAATACAGAGTACTATGCTTAGCGTATCCAAGAAGGGGTCATGATTGCGAGGACTGCGCAGATACTCCCTTTCTGGGACTGGGCGAGTATATACAGAATTTAAGTAGGGGCCGAATCAAGGCCCACTTTGAACGGACCTGTCCTCATACGGCAGGGATACTTTGGACAAGAAGCTGTTTTGCGGCACTAGGAGTTGTCAACCCTGAGCCGTAAAACCCTAATACGAGTACACAGCCTAAGCGTTCCTAAGCCCAGCACCCCTGAACTTTCGATGCCCTGACATGCGCCCGAGGCCTAAGACAAAGCTAAACCCTTAACCCCTAGAAGAAGTGTTGCTCAGAAGGGCGTCGGGGATGGCGGAAATGAGCGAGCTCTTGTCCAAGCAGTCTTGAGGGACGCTGCCAGAGGGTGTCCAAAAAAAAGCGGGCCCCAAGGAGCTCGTCTCAGCCTACACCCTGACCTGAACCCTAAAAAACCCTATAGCCGCCGAGCTGCAGAAGAGCTGTGGCGGGCCGCAGACGCGGCAGGTTCCGCACGTCGTGGGGAAGGTATGGCCGCCGGTCCTCGGGGAAACCAAGGGGCTTAGGGGTTTTAGGGCGCGTAGATTGTAGAGGGTCCATGGGGCTTAAAGGGGTGCAGGGTTTTAGCGGCGCGGGAACTACAGTAGTGGTTTAGTTTTTTGCTTTTTTCGCGAGCTAACCTTTGGATTCGCCTTCGGAGAAGTGGGACTAAACCCTAGACCCTAGACCCTAGACCCTAAACCGTAAACCCTATAGACCCACAACCCGAAACAAAAAAGACGGCGGTGGTCCAAGCCCGCGGCGCCCACGGGCACGACGTGGAAGTGCCGCTCCGGGCCGCCTTGGACCGCGCCCTTCGAGTTGACCTGGTTCACTTCATTTGGGTTCAGTTTAGGGTTTAGGGCTTGGGGCTTATGGTTGACCTTGGGGGGGGGGGGGGGGGGGGGGATATTCCCATGATATTCCCTTTTGTTCCCCTTTGTAAGGAAGTCAACTTGAATATTTATACCCTATAATCTGCTCTTAGTCTACTCTTCTCCTGAATAGCACAAGATACTGCAACACAGCATAACATACGGCATGATGAAGATCTTCGAGATTCGGGGGGTGGCGGGGTTCGGGCTTGCTGTGACTTGAGCGCAGAAGCAGCCAATGTCAGGCTTCAGTGTGTGCTTTCTCGGCCAGGAACAAATGCAAACCTTCCCCCACCCAGAACCATCTAAGGAAGGCAGCCTTCCTTTCTGCCTCTAGGCCTACACTCGTCTCAATTGAAAACAAGGCAGGCCTGCGGCTACCTTTAGGATGCTTCTGGACTTGGGCATTCCGGGTTGTCGAGCTTCTACCTCTGACCCCGCAGGCCTCCTTGTTGCTTCGTAGAGCACTCGGAGTCCTCTCATTGAGCTGGCCCGGGGCCGCATGACACCCGAAAGTTCGACCACAGCTTAAACTACCAGGGCTCCCACTCGCCACTCCGGGCCCAACCAAAGGCCGCAGGCCTTGGGGCTTTCTCGACGGCTTACAAGGGTTTCTAGGGCTTGAGGTCCTATGAAAAACAATGGATGACGGAGTCCTAATACATGGATTTGGCGGTCTAAGCCCGAAAGCGCCCAAACCCCACACGCAAAAGCGTTTCGAGGTTTTGGGAGTGTTGGGGGTTTGGGGCACCCACCCTAGAAACAATGAATCTACTTTATCGGGCGCAGCACGTCGATCTGAGGGCACTGATGAGGGATTTCGATATTGTACATTTCATCACTTCCATGGGTTTTTCAAGTTTGGCTTGGGCTCAGCAACTGCTGGCCGTTCACATGAGCTTGATGGGCTTGCACTGATGGAAAGGTCTAATTTTACTTTGGAGAAGACATAGGCTCAAGCAACTCGCCCATGTAAAGCTTCTACTTCCAGACACTGCCCCCACCACCTATAGGCCTTCGCAATGCAAATCAGGAACATCAGCCATGGACCTCCAACCGCTGAGCTGATTCGGGCCCTTTATCGGCATCAGATCATGCACCGAATCTCCAAGTCTGCCAGGGCACGAAGGAGGATCCGAAAAGGAAGCCAAACACCTGATCGCAGAAAAGCAACAAGTTTACTATGATGAACGACATCGTACTATGATATTGCTATGCAGTGTTGACGCAATCAAACATCAATACATACCTCTGTATATGTATATATACATACACTTCCAAAAACTGTTATGCATCCAGAGAAACCTCCATCATGTGGCGTTCCGAGCTCGGGGGTGTTTTCGCGGAAGGCTTCCGACGGAAGCTTCCGGAGCCGCGCATGCGGAACAGGCATATTCTTTAAACCCCAACCTGAAGCAAGCCACATATCCTGAAAAAAGGGAAACCTTTGCTTGAACGATTCGGTGTATTTACCTCATCTTAAGGTACAAGGTCTGTGTATAGGGACCCAGTTGACCTTGAAGCCCCCAAGCTCCGTCGAGGCCCTTGCAGACCCCAACAATACTTGGAGGTTCATGGGTAGTTATAAGTAGGGCTATACGTACCCTAAACAAGGTTATAGCCACTTCTAAGTATAGGTACCCTACTCATAACCCCACTAAACCCGACCCATGAACCTCCAAGTCTGGAGTGGACTTTGAAGCCTTAAGGCTGTAGGTCCAGACATTTAAAGACTCAAAATCTGAAAGCCCCCAACCCCAGTCGGAACCGAAACCCCTAAACCCAAATCCCCCCAGGCCCTCAGCCACTCAGCCTCCAGATCGTAATCGTAGAGATCCTAGGCTCTGTGACAAGCGCTTGAGGGTGATGGAGGCTCGTGCTTGGGGCTTGTAAACTTAACAGGCGCCGTCGTTCACCCGCTCCGAGTGGATTGCTGTATCAGCATTGTTTGTTTGAAAAGCTCTTGATTGTGTTGTGGTCTGCTTTTTGACAGGCGGTGCATAGCCATGGACCCCCCCACCCCCTAGTGGATTTGAGCGTTAAGCTGGTTTCTCTGGAGATGCTTGCGTGCTCGTGCTGCATCTGCCTTACAAGCGCTTTCGCTGGGACCAAGGTGGCAAGTGGACAGGTAGGGAAACGTTTGTCTGGCTGACGCTTCAGGAGGTTCAGTCCAAAAAGGCTCTCGAAACAGCCGGATCGAAGCTGGTGATTATTTTCTGGGTGCAGCCTTACATTGGACAGAAGACAGCTTTAAAAGGAACAGTGCAGAGGTAAAACCACGGGCAACATCAACAACTGGGAGTAGACCACTAAGATCACGGATGTCGACCCAATTCATGCAAATCCAATGGGGACCGGATTGAAGATTGCAAACTGCAAAGGTTTCGGGGGAAGCTCCAATCTTCCGCCATTAGCCCGAACGGTATCCAATCGGTCTCGATCCTGACGTTCCTATGGGTTCACAGGTTTGTCAAATTGAAAAATCTTCAAATGAACTTACTTCCTTGCGTCGGATGCTCGTGGAGGCTTGTCTTTTTTACTTTAGCCTACATATGGAATTGCTTTTGTTGAGGTTCGGATATAGCTATATCTTGTTCTCGCAATGTCTGTTTGTTTGTTTATTTGTTCATCGGCAAGGTTAGCCAGTAACAAGCGTGGCGAACTTATTCAAACAAATGGCTTGGCCAATGCCTTGGCTCCCGGCTCCCTTTTCCACTGCGCCACCTCCCTCCTGTGAGAGATTACTGTGCCTCCGTGCTCATATCTCGCTCTCTCTCTCTCCGCAACATAGCAATACAATAGATACGCACATATACATATATATATATACACCTATGAACATAAGCATAATTAAAAAAAAAAACAGAATATGAGTATAAATATAAATATATATATACATATATGTAAATGTATATGTAAATGCAGATGTAAATGTGAATGGACATATAAATATAAATATAAACATAAATATAATAATAACTTTAAATATGAATAGAACTATAAACTTAAATATAAATATGAATATAAACATAACATGTAAATGTCAATATATATATATATATATATATATGTGGAGCTCTTGGCGAGTGTCGATCTCGAGGTCACCATTGGCGGCCAGCGCTCCTGCATCTGTGGCTGAAGGATGGATTTCCATGAGCCGCAAGAAGACTGAAACCCTAAAGCCTAAACCCTTAACTTAACCCTAAGCCCTAAGCCCTAAACCCTAAGCCCTAACTCCTCCAACTTGACGACCCATAAAGGCAAACAAACTTCGGGGAACCTGCGCCACGAAGTCTCCAAGTTGCCATATCTGGCTGGGTTTACTGAACGAACCCCAGGGTCCGCTTGAGGGGTGTTTCTTCTCATAACCCCTCCGCGGAAATGCGCGGCTCCACTTCTCAGTAGAAACGGAAAGCAATAACCAGGCTCGGATTAGCCCGAAGCCCAGAACCCAAAGGAGGGACAGCCAGCCGGGCGCCTGCCCCGATTGCCGCCATCACGTCTTGCGACCGAAAGCCTGTGGGGATGGAGAATTTTAAGCTTTAGAACCCAAAGATGACTAGCTCTTGCGACGCAGCAGCAAACTTAGAGAGTTGCTTTTGGGAAAAACGTCTGTACTCACATGAAGACTATTGGGACTAGTACTTCCAAACCGTCTCAAGCCACCGCGGCTCATTTGATCCACCAATGACTCAGACATACTGAGGCCCCAAGATACCCATCATCATGGCCTCCGAAATAAAAGATGAATCGGGCTGCTGTTCTCCATATGCTGGGGGTCCAGGAAAGACAGCCCTAGCCGGCAACTTCCAGACCCCTCAACACAGAAGCAGGCTGAAACCCCGCCGAGCCTGAAGCACTCAAACGCGCCAACGAGAACGCAACACTTTTTCCGGGCTCAGACGAGGTTTCACGGTTTACCTGGACCAATACGACTGGCCTATAATCCTCAACACGATTTGTAGGGCATTTGGGTGATGTTTCTGATTCTTGGAGCTCAGGGTGTGAATATACCAGGGCGCAGGAAACAGACAAAATTTCGCCTAGCTTTTCACATAACCTTCCCCATCAAACATCAACGCAGGCTACCTGTCGAGCTGTGAGCTTCCGCCCCTGTAGCCTTAACAGAAGTTGATGGGGGTGGGCTGATGCCCTGCTCACAAAAACTTTCAATTTCTGGACCCCAAACAAACTCTTGCATTGCACCCTTAGGCAGGAATCTACAAACGAATCAGCCTTTGTGCAGCCGCCCGTCACGGACGCAGGAGGCGCGGAACTTCGTCCGTGCCCTGCCCGGCCAGCAAGATAAAGGCATTGACAGATGCGCGAGATGGCAGAACTTCACTTTGCAACTCTACAAAATTCGCAAGACCTCGAAATTCAAAAATACTTCAACTCAACTCAATTCCCGAATCCTCAACTCCTGAAGCTTCAAACTCAGCTTCTCCTAGACGCTGAAGGACTGACTGCTCTTGCGGTGAGGATCCCGTCTGTTGAGGTGAAGTTCGAGTGAAACGCACAGGCAGGCAGTCTAACAAACATGTTGCCAGTTGGTAGCCTGCTTTGGCGTACAAAGAGGGGGCTGCTGAGAAGATAGCAGGCTGTTGAGAAACGGTGTTTTTCCCAGAAGATTGGGATTTGCTCAGGGTTCTCGGCAGATTCCACAACCCCCCTGAGGCACTATCTCCAAGCCCCCAACAAAACAAACGTCTTAATTAACATTGTTTGTGTCAAGGCCTCGCTGGCTGAGCTTCAGGAGAGTCCCAGACTTCGGCAGCCTCCCCTGAGAGAAAGAGCGCCCGAAGCTCAGTTTAGGGTCGGACCATAAACTTCCTGGGACCCTTTGCAGATCTGGTCGCTCTGTCAGGTGCTTAGGTGGCTTGTCTTTGGGATCGCTCTCTGACGAGCACAGCTGACGAAGGGTGCACACCGGTACACCAAGAATTACTGGGTGTGCTCCCCGTCCCCAGCCCTGCAAAGGCCCCCGAAAAACCCGCAAGCCCCGGAACCCCGGCGCACGGTGCAGCGCCCGGGCCGAAGGCCAGGCGTCGGCCGAGGACACGGCGGCCTCTTCATGGGCCCAAAACCCTAGGTTTAGGGTTTAGGGTTTAGGGTTTAATTAGGGTTTAGGGTTTAGGGTTTAGGGTTCAGGGTTCAGGGTTCAGGGCCCTAAACTTCCTAAACCCTAAGCCCGCTCTGGGTTTTCGCGCCCAGCACACATCCACAAGCAGCCCCCACGGCTGGGAACCCCCGTTTGTTGCTTGCGAGATTGAGTTTCTCCTACCTGGGAAAACAAATCAAAGGCTTGGAGGATACTCACCTCAATAGGGAGCATTTCTAGGGGGTATAAGGCTCATTTAGTCCAAGGTAGGTGCACTGGCGGGCTTTTCCCAACTGGACTTCAACAACGAAGGCGAGGCACCAACCGCCCTTTTGGGACAGTGCTCTGCGCAATGAGGCGGTGCCAAGACGCGCGATGACAAAAGCTTCTGGCCCATTTTCCTGCATATATCATGCAGGGTCCTGGTGCACAGAGAGCTTTAAAAAATTTGACAAGGGTCTACCGGCTCCCAGTGAATTAATGGAAGACCGTGCGCCCTAGCCCAAAACCATCCGAACCCGAATACCCTGAAAGCACTGGGATTACTGGGAGCCGCTTTGAGCAGAGGCTGCATGAGAGCTGCTTTGAGCAGAGGCCGCACTTGAGTTCCCCAGGGGACAATATCGGGTCAAAACAACATACACAACAACATCTGTGAAGAAGGACACGATCATGAACCTTGACTGCTCAAGGGACCACTGAAAGTTAAAAGCAAGACTACACTGACTACACCTGAGCCCCAAAACAAAACAAGTGGAATTCATGCCCAGGAGCACGCTGCTGGCAAGAAAGGCATTCGGCCAGAAAACAAAGTAGGTTCCTTGCTGGAGTAGGTGACCCGTGAACACATTGAGGATGCCAAGGACATTGACGATGAGCCAGTTGCCTCCATAGCATCTAAGCCGCAAGTTTGGAAGCACAACACCTAAGACCAAGGACCCCTTAACTCTAAGCTGCATTCCTGTCATTAACGAAGAAGCACTTCCCATACTTAAGAGCCTTCAAGCCCTGCACCCTAAACCCTAAACCACACACACCATGCCCTGGGCCCCCACAAGCCCTGCCTCCCTTGCTCTGCCACATCGCCAGCCTCGTGGCCAGGAAGCGGATGTTGGGGATGTCAGGAAAAAGGTTTAAAGGATTATAGGGTTCCCTAGATCCTAAGGCCCCCCAAACACCCGAAATCAGGGTTTCTTAACCACAACCCTACTAAGCCCTATACATCCTACGACCCTTCGCCCGAAAAACACACATGGTGAAGAGTTATTGGTGTCCCCGTCCCTCCTCCTTCTCCCCCTGCTTTCTTCCAGTGCTAAGCTAGACTTTCCAGAAACCTAGGAACGAAATCAAGGCCCTAAACGGAGAACACACCCCTGAATAATCAACCCTGAATCAACCCTAGAAAAGTCGAAGAAGTGAGGGATACAAAATTGTAGACTGATTCCCGAGCTAATCGGAAGTGATCTTGGCAGGGCTGATAAGGCTCTGAAGGGCTTAAGACTTAGATGGCTCTTCCGGGCTTCGAGGAGTTGTAGGGCTTGGAGTTTACAGGGCTTTCAGTCTTTGCAGGGAATGGGGCTAGTACTAGTAAAAGCTTGGAGTCGATGAATGATTTTGGCCGGGTGTACCTTCAGGTCCCTCACACCGTGAGCCCTCTGCGCTGCTGAAGGTACTTTGGAATGGCACGAACTTGTATTGAGGTCGCTATCGTTGTAGGTTCCACGACCCGAGATGTGGCTCAGGACTCAACGCCCCTGTGCCTGCCGAGCACGATGTAACGGACAGGCATAATCCAACAGGTCCAGGCCACGCCTCGCAGGACGCAACGTCTGACTTGACAATGTTTTTTAAAGATTCCGTTCTGGTCGCTGCAAAGATGCTTGGGATGTTGTTGTTCTGATGCGTTGGCAGACACCCATGACTTTTTTGTGAGGCTCTCATAAGGACATGACGTGCTTATCTGAATGTGTTCTGGCTGCTGTCACAGCCGAAGCCCAGCCCCGATCCTGACAAGGCCAATCCAGCTGCGAAAACAGCATCTCCGGCGTGGGCTCGGGAGACGGCAATATCCAAATGACCCCAGAGAACGAAGGTGGAGAACACCACAAGCCTTGCGCTCAAGCTTGCAAGTACCCGAAACTCAATTCTAAGCCAAGTGAGCTATGCTGCAGTGAAAACTGAGCGATGCAGCCAGGAGGCCAGGTATAGCCCATGGGCACTCGCAGAAGTTGAGCGACGCATAGGTCACGCACATCGGTGCGGACAGACTCCTCGAACGCTTGCACGGAGCCGAACCACCGGCTGATGCACTGCGAAAGCATTTCTCTGTCGCAAGGAATCGGGATGCCGTTTTCCTTGGGCTGGTATGGCTGTTGGAGCGCTGGAAACCGAGATTTTAAATCCAAAATCAGGGCTTGAGCAGACTCAAACCATTGCTAGGTATGAGCTACAAAGAAAGCAAAGCGTTGCTGGCCAGTGCCCATGTGCCACATGGCCTATGGAGCAGCAGTTGGCCTGAACAGTGTCCCACGAAAAGTTTCGGCACTCGTCTTCCACGGTGACAATGTCCTTGAGGAGTCGTCGGAAAATGAAGTTAAAAGCCACAGCCCAAAACGCCAAGGCGGCCACCTTCCCATACAGCAGGAGCCCATCAGATGGCAAGCAGATTTCGTAAAGCATGGAGGCCGATATAGCAACGATCATCCAGCAAGTCAGAGGCGCAAGCTCCAGCGGCTTCACTACCACTGGGATTGGCTTCACGTTTCTGTGGCTGCTCAGGAATGCAGCCAATTCGAATACGCACCACGCCCGCGACCTCAGTACGGACGCTTTGCCCGATTTGAGGCTGAATTTGCATTGGAGCAGCATTCTCGCTCTGCCCCTCAATCCCCCGACAACCCCAGCATGTCCGAGTCAAAGATATCAGGCGGCTGTAATAAGCTGGGGCAGGTGCTTGGATCTCTGACAAACTAAGCTCCCGACATGTAAGCCCGATCCCAAATGACGACCAAGGATTTGGAATTCTGCAGGAACGCCGCGATGTTCAAGATCCCCTCTGTCTTCAAGTCTGTGTCGCCCTGATGTATGCACGCCCGGTCCAGAAAGACCTCGAAGGGCTCATGAAACCCCAAAAACCCCAAAAACCTTAAACGGCGCCCGAGGAGGATTGGGCAGGGCCCCCCAGCTTAAGGTCTAGGACTCCAACAGGGCAGGGGCCCAGTGGGGGAGCCCAATGAGCCCCTGCCTGGTCCTTGGAGCGCCAGAAGAGGATGGTCAAGAAGGCGGCCAGAACTCCGCTCAGGAGCGACCAAGGACTGGTTTTGAGCCTCCGGTGTTGGGTTCAGGAGTGGCTTAGGATGGTTTATTGGTTCAGACCTTAGGGGTTTTTCGGGTTTTGAGGGTGCAGGGTTCTCCCGCAGACCGCGGCTCAGGTGCACCTTCCAAATGTCTCCAAATGTCTGGCTGGTGTGTGATGTGGGGGGGGGGGGGGGGGGGGGGGGGGGGGTGAGAGGGGGTTTGAAGGACATTCGCGGCCTGGCGTTTCGGGTTCAGGTGTTGCTTCGAATTGCTGGAACCACTCTGATCTGTTCTAAAGATTAAATACTTAAGGAATGCCTTGGGCAGGTTGTACAGGGTAGTTAAACAACCGAAAGCCCGAACTGGGACTCACCGAGCAGCACTTGAACTTCCGCCGTCTTGAAGGTGGCAGCTCTGGTCCAGGCCGGCAGGAGTTCCGTGTATGACAGAACTGACACGATCAAAGCCACAATGCATCCGACCACAGAAGCCGCCTTGCCGTTTTTCCTCGATCGTGGTCTACTTAACTAGGGATTTAGAGCTTACTAGGGCGGAGGTGTCTCGAAGCCGCGAGTCTGATAGCGCGAAACAGAAACGCAGAGGGTCCACTTACAGTACCATTCTTGACTGAGGTACCTCCAAAACCCGATACTTATCAGTTTGCTTGTAGGCAGCCTATTCCACACTGGTATTGCAAGTGGTCCGATCTAGCAAACACGTTGCCAAAGCAGAGTTGTGCGTCAGCATCAGGAGGAGCCAAACTTTAGAGTTTGCCGACGTGTGCCAGTTGTGCGACCAGAACTCCTGGATGGTCTCGACGGAGGAGCCTTTAGAGCCACGGAGTCGAAAAACGCTGACCCTGAGAAATCTGATTCATTGGGCCCCTTTTCGGGTCCTGCACACCCCAGTTCTAGAACCTGAGCCTGAAGAATTAGCAGTATGAGCCCCGAATATCAGCCTCCCATATCCACCCATAGCACCCTTCCTTCAAACAAAAAAGGCCTAGGACTTCGGGAAAGTTACCGGGGCAGTAAGGAAGGATCAACCCTTCTTGCGAGGTCGGGAGGCCCAGCTGATACAGCTTCTCGGGATCCACGTCCTTCATCCTGGAAACAGAGGTTTGGGATCTAGGAAGGGCGTTTAGAGCTTGAAAAGGTGGTGGGTACAGGGTGCATAGGTTCAGAATCTGAAAAGGCCGGGAGGCCCAGAGTAGGGTAGGCTCAGGGCTAAGATTCAGGACCCCACAAAAGCCCAGTAGGTAAGCAACCCTTGACAAGATCCCACACAGCTGCCCCCAGATCAAATCGCGACGAGCGTTTGCCGAGGCCGCAAAGCCACCCAAATCCTGGAACTTCGGACCCCCAAGCCCACCACCCATAATCATACTTGTAATAATAAAAAATAAGAATAATTAGTAATAATAATCATCATAATCATAGCAATAATAATAATAATAATAATAATAATAATAATAATAATAGCAACAACAACCTTACACCCTGAACCCGAAAAGCCATGCCCCAAGTGCCTTAGAACGGCCCCGAAGTCTTGCAGGACTCGGCCGGCAGGGGCGGCACGAAGAACGCCTCCAGGGCCCGAAAGCATGAGTCTGGGATTTCAGCCTCCATAGACCCTAAGCCCTAAACCCTAAACCCTAAACCCTGTACCCTAAACCCCAAACCCTAAACCCCAAACCGACCAGCAACCCGGCTCCCTGAGAGGGAGACCGTGGCCTTGCTTCCCCACATCCTTCTGTTCACGGCTGCAGGGTCTCAGGTTCAAGCCAGAATCCCCCCCCAGTTTTGGCTCGACTTCCTTTTTGTTTTGTTGTTTTTGTTTGGCGGGGGGGGGAGGGGGGCGGGCTGGAACTATGGGGGGGGGGGGGGGAGTTCTCGGTGTAAGTCCCGACACTTGTTGAAGGGCTTCTGAGCTTCGTCTAAATTATGGAGACTTGTGCTTCCAATTTTTTGTGTAGCAGGCATCGTTTGTAGTGTGAGAAGCAACCCCCCAGCCACCCACCCCGAACGAACGCCAATGTGCCTCCCCCGCCACCCTAAACCCTAAACCCCAAACCCCAAATCTAAGCCCAGCCTGGACGAGTGGCCCGCCGGCTGGTAACAAGGTCGACGATGTCCTTGTAGATCCTCGGCTGCGCTTCTGGGGGCTGGGCTGAGGATGAGCAGCCACTAATGTTGGAGCCGCTGTGGATTAGATGTCGTAGAAGCGGAAAGCTTCCTGACAAAACTGCTCTGCATCCTTAGTTGATTTGTTGAGGTAGTCCCCGATTTTCAAAACCTGATAATTTTATGCTGCAGCCGTCTGCGGCTTTCGTAATGCTTTCCCAGATCTCAGGCAAGCCATGACCTCAGGGCCTCACAACCCAGAGCCAGAGTTTAGGGCTTAGGAGGCAAGCTGAAATGGACATTTTCCAGGGGCATCGAAGCTACTCCTTCGGGATCCGAAGAGCCCCAGGCTCCCAAAGCTTCGGAGGATCACCCGGCTGTACAGGGGTCAGGGTTCATGGGGGTGGGGGGGGGGGGGGGTTGTAGGGTTTTTTGGGGGGTTACCGGGTTTCGAGGTTCGGGTTTAGAGGGCTCAGACCAACACCGCAAACCTGCCAAAGCCTATGAAACCTGCCGAGATGCCCTACTGGGCACTGGGGGGTTCGCCTATACTGAATCCCCGATGCGAGGTGGGTTTCGGGGTGTTTGTGTGTGTGGTTTTGGTGTGTGGTTTCCGGGTTTTAGGGCTTCGTTTTGTTTTTGTTTTGGGTTCTTGGGGTTTTGGGGGTTCCTGTGTGATTACAAGCACCCTTAAGGGTTTAGGGTTTCGGGTTGCGGGTTTAGGGCATCCAAGTCCAGGAGCTCGTCGTCGTCTGGCAGATCCTTTGGCCTGGAGCGCGTTCTTGGACCCGGGGGGGTGGGTTTTGGGCCGAGGGAACCCTGAGGCCACGAAAACAGGAAGCCAAAACCTCCGCACCCTGAGCCAATGGGCCCGACCCATACCTCAACACCAGTAAGCCATCAGATGCGGAAACCCTTAAACCCCCTAAACCCTGAACTCTAAACCCTGAGCCCTAAAATCCTGAACCCTAAAAACCCTGAACCCTAAAACCCTGAACTCCAAAACCCGTAAACCCCACTCCAAGACCCTGAACCCTAAAACCCTGAACCCTAGAACCCTTAACCCCTAAAACCCTGAACCCTAAACCCACAAGCTGAACTCAAGGCCCAGCCGCGCTTTTTCCGCTTCCGCGGGCGGGAGGCGCACGGACATGGCCGATGGAAAGCTACAACCCTTTCCCGATAGAGCGGTCCACAGCTGCCCTGGCAGCCTTGGACTTTAGGCATATACATATATATGTATATATACTATATATATATATATGTACTATATAGATATATAGATAGATAGATAGGTGTCGAAATAATCGGGTTTTGAGAGGGCTTGACCTGGGATCGGCTTTTGGGAAAGTCTGGGAGGAAATGGGAACGGAACCGGCTATCAGGGCCCCAAGACGCTGCGAAATTCACGGTCTGAACGGCCACGGCGACACAATGAACACAGGGCACCCCCCGAGCTAGGCCCCGAATTCCTTGAAGCCCTAAACCCTAAACCCTAAACCCTGTAACCCCTAAGCCCTAAACCCCAGACTAAACCCTATGATGTGCACCTTCGGCTTCCCAAGCCGAGCCCTAAGCCCTTGAACCCGAACCCAGCAGATGCCTCGCTTGCTGTCGGCTCAACACTTGGAGCCCCATGATCCTCTGATCCCCAACCGGAGGGTGTTTAACGAGTAGTGACTGAGCTAGTACCCTTCTGAGAACAAAGGGTCCATTCAGGGCATATTCCCCTTCGCTTATAGGATATATCTGGCATAATCTCGGAAGCCATAAACAGTGTGACGTCGGGACCACGGCTAGTCTAGATACAGCTTCAGGCGTCGTTGTTCAGCCCTAATGTTGACTTCACATTAGTGGATCCCGCCGCAATTGTAAAATCCCGCTGCCGGAACACAATAGTGTAGCCCGCCACAATTGTAAAATCCGACCCGGCAAATCCGGGTTTTACGGGCGTGGTGCTACTACCTAACACTAAAACTAATAGTACGTCCTACCAGGATTTAGGCGAACATTATTGAGGAGGCCCTGGCCGGAGAGATTGATCAATGAAGGGGGGGGGGGAGGGGGGGGGGGAGGGGGGGGGAGGGGGGGGGGGTTTATTAATGCGAAGTCAACATTATTGTCCCTCAACCGTGACTAGCTTTCCAAAGTTCCACTGAGCTTCCCCCCTCCCGCGGGATGTCTCTCTGCCGGGGCCTCCACTTGCGCCAGGCTACCCAGGAAGTGAGACTCCGCACCTGCGGCTTAGGGTCGAGTGCGGTATAGGGTCTTCGGTTTAGGCTTCGCAGTAGACACGACAAGAGGGGCCGTGCGCAAGACATGGATCAAGACTGTTCTGGGGCTACTGCCTCACCCAGCTTTCAATGCACAGCAGGCTCAAGGGCTCATGAGACACCAAAGGGCTGCCCCCGGCAAGCACTGCGCACGGTACATGCTGTTTCGGTACTCATATGCAAATGCTACAAGGTTGCACTGGATGTAATATTTCTAGGGTCCATAATCACAAGTGTTTGAGTTTTTTCCTGCGAAGCAGTCTGTTTAGGGTTGTGGTTCAGGTTTGTGTTCAGGGTGGGTTCCAGGAATCTCCACAGCCCGGAAAATCCTGGAAGCTAAACTTGGCCGGTTCCATCTAAAGCTTTGTTGGATTTACTTTCGAAACGAGGCCACAAACAAACTTCGTGGCAGGGCAGCCCACGCGCCAGCCGGAGTTTGGGGGGCTCCGGGGGCATGTCTTTATTTGCCGTGCAGGATTTGTTTGGGGGGGGGCACCGATTTAAGCCAGTGCAACATGATCATGCATCAAACGAACCGGAAAGAACGCACAACCTGGATGCCCCGCACGCGCAGCGCACTGCGTGCGACCTCGTCCTTGACGTTTTCCCACGCTATCAATCTCTTCCACGGCTGTGAGGAAGGCGAAGACGCCCTGTCCGGAGCGCATGATGAAGGTGCTGCGGGGTGTGCTGGCGCGGCCACTTTGAAGTCTGAAAACCTGAGATCGACAACTGAACCCAGCCTTTATTCTCGGAGTGCCTTCTGAACTTCCTACCAACGACCTAATCCTACGAATGCCCTGAACCCACCCCTTCCCTCCCCCCCCTCCCCTCACCTGGAAGAGCCCCGACCGCAAGGCCGCGCAGAGTACCGCCTTGCGCTGCGCCTTGCAGAGACCTTCTGCAGCCGAGGGCAACAGTTTGGGCCTTCAGGTCTGGATTCAGGGTTTAGGGGTTGAGGGGTTTAGGGAAGTTTAAGGTTTGGGTTTTGGGAGTAGGGTTTGGTGTTGAAGGCTTTTTACGGGCTTTTTGGGGCATGGGTTTGGAGGGCTTCTGGGTTTGTTCATGAGTGATTAACACCTCAACAAGGCACACATTCCCAGCTGAAGTTAAACATATAATGCCATTTACTGGACTGCATGCACTTCACTAAACATGGGCCGCACATAAGGACACAGAGGAATGCTAAAGACCACGCCGCTGCCCTACTGGAAAGCTCTCCATGGTGGCTCACAGGTGATTCCAGCTCTTGCCAGGGAGCATCTGGCTCCTTATGGCTTTCAAAATCTCTAGCTGCGGTATAGAGTCACGAACGCAGATGGGTTCGACAAGTTTCCGACATGCTGTGCATTTCTCTCTTATTCCTGTTGCCATCGAAGATCTACATGAGATTCGGTGCCAGCTTTCAACTTGAACACAGCGGCTTGGGGCTTGACCTTTACAGCATGGGAGATTCAGCATTTCAGGTTGTCGATGACGAATTCGCAGATATTTTGTAGGAGTTGCAGCATGAGTTCAGAGGATTGGAGGTTGTGTGGGTCTCAAGAATCAACCCAGAGCCCCAAATCACTGCAAACCTGAGTTTCTAACCTCACCAAATCGAACCCAACCACGGCTGACCTAGTTCTGCCTTTTTGCTGGCTCTTTCTTTTCCTGGCCTCCCAAGCGGAGGAGCAGCTTGCCCACGTAGGCCTCGCCTACAAAGGCTTCAAGGGCTCTTCGGGGATGTGGGGTTTGAAGACGTGTTGACCCGGAGCTTCGGACTTACATTTCTGGCTTCGGGCGTTGGCATTGGGCTCCGCAGAGATTCCGGAGGGGGGGGGGGGTTAATGCTACTTTTTACCTTCTTAACAACAGTAGCAATGATAACATGATGATGAGGATGATGATGATGATGACAATAAACTCCAAAGTCTGTATATATATGCTATGTATGTAATTATGTATATATATATATAATACATATAATATGTATTTATTTACTTACATTTTTCTTGTTTTATTTACACGCCTACATACAGGATCATACAGGTATGATTACATATAACAGCAACAGTTGCATGCTGCCGCGCGGAGCTCTCATCCCTCCAGGCAAGCACCACTCATCCAAAACATTGGGGACCGGCCCAAGACTCGCAAGGAGGCTTTACGAGGAGCTCAGGATGCTTCTTGGATGCTTGATGGGGCCCATGGGGATTTATGGAGACTTATGGGGACTTATGGGGATTTATGGGGGCTTTTGGGGCCTCATGGGGACTCTGGTTCCAGGGTTTCTGGGGATTATAGGGTTTTGGGGAGGGTTCTAGGGTGGAGGCTAAGCCCTCAGACTTTGGTGAGCCTTCTTCCCCGGCCTGTGGCGTAGCCACCTGCAGACTTCCCGGGCGGGAGGGGGAGGGGGACGAATCTTGGGCCATCTTTAGGCTGTGCACGTGAGGTCAAGATTTAGAGTTCAGTGCAACTGCAAGCCGGGTGGAGAAAGAGAGGAGGGAGGGAGGGAGGGAGGGAGAGAGGCAGACAGAGAGACAGAGAGCCAGAGAGAGAGAGAGAGAGAGGGAGGGCGAGAGAGAGAGGGAAAGGGAGAGGGAGAATGAAGGCTGAAGTCGCGCGGCGGATCTGGATCTGAATGGGTACAATGGTAGGGTTCATCTTCTGAGAGTTCAGAGTTTATAGAGAGTTAATGGAATTGAGGGCTTCAAGGCCCGGGGTCACGCGATGACTGCAGATCTTCCCGAAAGCACTGCCTTCAACATAATTAAGCTTACCGCAGCTTACCGACGAAAACAAACACCATCGGAATGTTTACAAGTCTCGCAGACGCAGGCCGAGGGCTTATGCCTTAGTTAGGCACTTCCCGAAGGGCAGCGGTGTGGAATGAACTCGGAATTCGCAATACCCTGCACACCACGATGAGTGGAAGAAACACAGCAGCCACACAGCAACCCAAACGGTTGCATCGCGAACCGCAGCATATAGGCCGCACCGCAGACTCACAAACCCCCGACCCTTAAACCGCATAAACCCTGAGGCCAAAAGTGCAAAAACTCACCCGAACCCCCCTAGGACCCTTAAACCCCAGGTCCCTTCCCCTGCCCCCCTCCCCCTCCCACCTCCCCCCTCCCTCCCCTGACACCCCCCAAAGAACCCAAGAACCCCCCAAACCTGAGATGGAACTTAAGGAGGCCTGCGTAGGCGTGAGCTCCAGGCCCAGGCGGCCGCTGAGTGGCGGGAGCAAGCAGGGCGCTGGCCTGAGGTTTTTCCCAGGTGAACAGACATGTCAACACATGTATATGTATCTTCCCAAATATGATTATATAACAAATACGAATACACACACACACATATATATATATATATGTATATATATATGGTGCGTATATATATATATATATATATATGTTTCCAAAAAATCCTCTTCTAAACCAGTCAAGGGAAAACTGAGTCCAGCCAGCTTCTTGGGCCTGGGGAGGCCAGGGCTTCGGGCTTTGGCTTTGCAGGGTGGAGGGCTTTGGGGTTTAGGGTTTAGGGTTTATTAGGGTCTACAAGTGGGTAGGTTAACTCACATCTTGGCGTGTGAAGTCACATCTCCCCAGTGACACGCGGCTGCGAGCGAAGTCACATCACCTCGCGTAAAGTCGCAGCACAGAGACAGATGTTGAAGACTTTCCCCCAATGTGCACGCGCCGCACGCGTATGTTCTCGACACACATGCAAAATACGCACTTGTCACCGCACGCCTGGGAGGGGAGCACATTTTTGTCAATGAGATTTCTGCTTGGGGTGCAAGTGGGTTCTGACCAATCCTTGGAACTCGCGAATCCCCAGTGTGCACGCACCCGAGATACGACTTAACCTACCCGCTTGAAGGGGGCTCTAGGGTCAAAAGGGTCGGAGTGGTAGAGTGGTATGTGCAGTGGAAGGGCGGGCTGCAACGGAAGTCTTGAAGGGCTTAAAAGGGTCTGACAGGATCCGTCAGGGTGTATGGGCTTCAACCCAAGGAGGGTCCACCGGTGCCCCTTAACGGCTACGCCCTTCCACGTTGCAGCCCAGCTCCGTAGCCATCCTAAAGCCCTGGACTCTCAAGTCTCCAGAGCCCTAAAACTGGCATCCCACATCCCACACCCCATTATTCCACATGAAGGTCTATGGGCCCCCTCCCCCCTTCCAAAGCCCTGAACCCTAAACCCCGACAGAAAGCCCAAAATCCCGAAGCCCCTAAACCCGATAAACCATACGTAGACCCCAAACCCTAAACCCTAAACCCTAAACCCTAAATCCCCCCCTGAAAAAAATCCCTCAATCGTCTCCTCCCAGGTGCGGCGGCGCCGGCGAGCCGCGCCGCTCGAAGCGCCGCGACTGCGCGTGCAGGCGCGGGCAGCTCTGGGGCATCCTTGGGGCTTGGAGAGAGGGCTCCTAAGGGTTTGTGGGGTTCAAGAGGGGCTTTTGGGGTTTTGGGGGTTTTTGGGGGGGCTTGGGGTCTGGAATTTATAGAGGTTTCAAGACCTTTCTTAAGGGTGTTTCGGGTTTAGGTTTGGGTTTTGGGGGCTGTTTGGCTGCCCCCAGCCACCTACCTGAGAATGGAGAGGGTGGCCCTTGTTTTTGGGCTTCATGGGACTTAAAGAGGATTATAGCCCGAAACAAAGAGAATAAATGGGGGCAGCGATTGAGGGGTTGGAGGGGATCCAAGATTCAGCCGTTTCAATACTTGAGTTAGTTCGGAAAGGTTGAGGGGACTTGGTCCGCATGCGGCTCGGTGTTCAGGATTGGACTGCAAGTCGGGGATTGTGCTTCCAGCACCTTTACGCCAAGAGGCTCGCAGCACTGGGTACTGTGACAATGTGCCTGCCAGAGCGGCTACTTGTCACTGGCTTTGTGGGCTTTTCTGGACTTCACCGCTGGGCAATGGATAAAAGCTAAAATCCTCCCATAAGCGGGCGCCCTGGAGACACAAGCGTGGAATATCTGGGCGTGGAAATTGCCGACGTGTTGCATAACTATGAGTATGTCCTGAATGACTCACAAATAAACTGACCGTGATCATTGACAGGCGCGAGACGCAGGGCCCAGAATGGTTCACGATGCCTGCAGCTGTTGCTGTTGCTCTGTCGCCGTCGACGTTGATCTCTGTTGCTTGTTTCCTCTTGCCGGGAACACCCCAAACCCCAAACCCCAAACCCCAAACCCCAAACCCCAAACCCCAAACCCCAAAGCCCAAACCCCAAACCCCAAACCCTAAACCCTAAACCCTAAACCCAGCGTAGGCTTAGGGTACACAACAGCTGACCTCCAGCACCAGCACCCGGTTGCCTCCAGGAAGGGCAGCTGCCTTGCTGCCTCGATACTCTCTGCGAAGGCCTGCAGAACCACGGAGACGGTTGCTTTAGCTCGACCCGGGAGTAACCTAGGAATAAAAAGAGCGCCCTTGTTGGTCTTAAGGGGATAATAAGGGAACCCCAACCCTAAAAAAACTCAAAAAGGGCCTACTCCCGGTCCTAGTTAGCTCAAGGGTGTGTATCCCCCAACCCCAGTAAGACCCTAAACTCAACAAGGCCCGTAGGAGATGACCTTGAAAGGGGACCCCTTGCATACCCCTTATATACTCTACAAACCCCAGGGCCCATGCTTCAGAACCCTTTAAAGAAGGCAAGGGACCATATTAAGAGACCGCGCAGCTACCCTGAGATATCTGCAGTCCTGCAAGCCCTATGCTGCTTAAGCCTGATTGGCACCTAAAGCCTCCACTTGCTGAGAACCGGAGAGCTGGAATATGAGTAGTTCGGGCTTAAGGGTTCAGGGCTTAGGGTGTCTAGGGCTCATAGGGTTTATAGGGTTCAGGGCTCGCATTGGCAACTGCGACTCCGGTTTCAGGGTTGAGGGGTCAGAAGGGAGGTAGGAGTGAGGGATGGATCCAAATGTCTGGGCCATTTTGGGGGGAAGGTTTCTACTTTAGGCTTCCAAAAAAGGGACCCTAAACCCTAAACCCTAATGACCTCAGGCTCTGAAAAAGCCCGGAGGGATCGCGGGCCTGCGCGGCCAAGTCTTCCAAACCTGGGAGCTATGTCAGCTCCTCTCCCGGAGTTGCTAAGTGCTCAGGATCCGCGTTTGGGGTTTAGGGTTTAGGGTTTATAGGGTTTTGGGTATATGGTTTAGGGTTTTGGGTCTTAAGGGATTTAAGGGGGTCACTCAGGCATTGGGCTTACAAACAAGGATGTGCCGGAAGGGTGCCCCAGCTGAACCCTGTGGAGAGTCGGGTTTGTGTAGTCAGGCTCGGGTTTGCGCCTTCAGGCGTTCTAAGTTCTAGGGCTTCAAGAGGGTGTGTGTGTGTGTGTGTGTGCTTTGCTAAAGGCTAAGGGCGACAAGCTCTTATCACGCCAGGGATATCATCCAAGCAGCCCCGCGTCGCCAGCAGCATCAGTGCGGGCCCCTCCATGTCAGCCGGCATGGCAAGGATGGGCAGACGACTGCCGGTTGAGCTCTCAAGAAAATTGAAGGTTGAGGGTTGAAATATGAGGACTGCGCTGAGCTGAACTGCATGAGGCCCCAAGGAGGACCTTAAGCGCATAGAGTTTGACACCGGTACTTGTTTTTGGGCGTGTTTTACGAAGCGCAAATGGGTCTGCTGAGCTGCGACACCTGGCGCATGATGATCTCAGTAGGCTATCAGCCGGTTGTGGGCTGGACTTGCGCTTGGAACCCCCTTAGCTTTATCAAGGCTTGATCCTACCTGTCAAATATCAGCGACCACCACTCAAACTAAAATACCCACAAAAACAACAACCAACTATCTAGCATCACCGATGTGGTTGCAACATCCCCTTGAATCCCTCGCATCCTACGCATCCCCCCCCCCAGAGGATTCAGATGAGAAGGGACTCACCGCTGCATCTGGGCCCTCAACGCTCAAGTCCCTGAGCAACATCGACACCCCTCGAAACCCGAAACCCCCACAAAAATCCAGGCACAAAACTCCACATGCCCTAAGTCCATTCAGACCCTGCCCTTAAAAGACCCTACGAACCCTAAATCCTCACCCCCCCCCCCCCCCACAAGCCAAAGAGTCGACGTGGCAGCACGACCTCGAAGTTCAGCGAGGCCTCCTCGTCTTCGCCTGGATGGCTGCTCTTGGGTTTAGGGTCCAGGGTCCAGGGTTTAGGGTGTAGGGTTTCGGCTTTAGGGTGTATCGGAGGCAAGCCCTAAGCCAACGCACGCACGCATGCTCGCACGCGCACACGCGCGCCCGCGTGTTCAAGGCCAAGGGAGCAAGCACATCATGGAGTTCTTAACGCGCACGTGGGCATGAACAGGCACGGACTATGCTGCTCTTGCAGTGGTACAGCCTGGTGGTACAGCCTGGACTCCACACAACTGGTCAAAACACACTCCGTGGCTTATGAGCTTCAGTTCGGGAATGGTTGAAGTGATGGCGTTACTGACCTTCTGCACCTGCGTAGTGAACCCAGTTTGCCCAAAAGATCTTGGATGCTGGGGGTGTACCCTGGTAGCTCGAAGCCTCTGAGATTCATCTGCCGCCCCGCGCAAGCTGCGCCTTCGTTCTCCGGGGAGCCGGCTGCCATGATGCCTGCGAGCCCAGGCCATGACAGAAGGTTGAAATTATACCTGGGACTCAATGTAGGGTCTATAGTAGTAGCTACCCCTCAATTAGTAGGTATAATCCATGTAGGTAAGGTAAAAAGAGTCCCTCTGAGAGGGTTCTGGGTGTAGGTTTTGATGGGAATGGCAGGGAGTGATCATGAGTAGAACCATCAACCCCTATGGGACTCACACACCCCTCAAGTCATGGGCACCAGCTGAATTCCGCAGCAAGAGGAAGTTTCCCTTTTCGCTTCCGGTCTCGGGCTTGTCGCCAAGTTATGGCTCACAAGACATACGAGCCGCACATGCAGCCCATGCACACATGATTCGAGTGCAATCCGCGTTGCTAGGCGCAGCCGAGTACCACGAACCAGCATCAATTAGAATCTCTGGCATCAATTGGGGCAGGCGTTTGTTTGAGACGCGCGTTGCCGCTCCCGTCTTCCCCAAATAAGCCAAAACTGCAACATGCCTTGACCTTGCAAAACGTCATCACCAACGACATGCAACTTCCCTGCACCCCCACAAGCCCTGCCAGCTGCAAAACCTGCAAATCCTGATCCCTGAACCCTATCCCCTTCTCCCCCTCCTTGGTCTGCCAACGTCCCGCCATACACGGGGTGGGTCTTTTAAGTCTGGCGTGTGGGGTCGGCTTTGCAGGGGCAAATTTATGAGCGAATTTTATAGTATGGGGGGGGGGGGAGAAACAAGAACCCTAAACCCCAAGCATGTTGGCATGTCTGCCTCCAACAGCGGCGGCAGCGGCTGAGAAGCCGGACAGCGCGAGACGATGCAGCGTCACCTGCCACAAGCTCTCGGCCCACGGCTTGTTCGGATTCTCAGGTTTGGTGATTGGGGCGGGTTTGTGATGCGAAAACACCCTTCTAGGGGCTAGCGTTTAAGTTTAAGGTTCAGGGTTCCGGGATGCTTGCGCGAGAAGCTGCTCGGACTCTTCGGAAGGCCTTGTAGGAAATCTAGGATGTTTCAGCCGCCGAGGCTCCTAAAGACCTCTACTTGTAGCCCATTTCTGAGTATAGCTTGAAGTAGGCCAGTAGGCAAAAAAGAAACTGAGACAGGCATGCTACAATGAAGGGTCGAGAGAAGAGCCACCTCAAAAACAAGAACCCTGAGCCGCGACTGTGGAGTACGGCTGACACGGCTTAGGACTTGGGCTTCGAAACCTTGAGCCCTAAACCATAACAGCCATTAGACCTACATGGGCCCCACCGAACAAGGAAGGCACGGGCCAGGTTGCTGCTCTATGCGGGGCGCAGAGCACCGTGGAGTCTGAGGAGGCGAGCCTCCAGGTCGGAGATTTTTGGGGACGCCGGGCTGTCGACCTGGGTTGCAGCGTGGAAAAGTTTGGAGCTTCTAGGGAATTGGGGCTCTCGGGGCTTCCCAGGGGTTTTAGGGGCTTTAGGTGTTTAGGGGTTTCGCACAGGGCCCAAGCTTGCAACTACCCGGGCCTCGAAAACAAAGAGCTCACAGGAAAACATGGGCCAGGGCTGCCAACAAGAGGGAGTTGACCCTAAACCCTAAACCCGAAACAGTCTTGTGGCCGTGGTCCTGCGAAGAGTTCGAGTTTACAACCTCGCCAAAAAGAGCTTCAGAGCCCGAAGATGTCGCCCTGCGGCCCCTGATTGTCGCTATACAACGTGATTTTTGTTAATGTCTTTAACGTTTAAAGCAGGAATTCGGTTCAGCGACTTGTCTGCTTGGAGAGGCTTCAGGCTAAAACCCAGACCACGACATTTTGTGTCCTTCACAAATCCCATTTCGCATCTGCATGTCAAGTGCACAAGGTATCCTGCAAGTTCGTAGTAGGGAAATTGGGAATCAGGGTCTCGTGATCTGATCGAGAAGGGGAATGTAGGCTGTGTGAGCGCCAGAAACGAAAAGCTACGAGAGCCAGTTCCCCCCCCCCCCCCCCAGAAAAAAAGGCGCCGTCCCCAACCGAAACCCTAAACCCCAATGCTTGCCAGAGTGCCAGGGGGCTGGAAGCAAGTAGGCTGAGGACGTTTACCTCCTCAGGAGAACATTTGGATTTTTGGATTCATGGCGTTAAGGTTGGTTTGTGTAGGCTCGGGGAGCCTTGTTGGGGCTTCATAGGCTTCAATGGCCACTGGGTGGAGTCCGGGCGCAGCTCAAACGTCACCGGTGCATGCCGAGCGGCAGCGATGACACGGTCTGAAGCCTGGCTTTGGGATGTAACCCTCTAAACAATCTAAACGCTCAACCCTAAATCCTAGACTCCGAAACAAGGCCTTTTGTTGTATAAAAACATATACATAAACATACACACACATTTGTAGACTTCATATTTGTGGAGCAAGTGTTCATTTATTTTTAGAGTCATATATGTATATGTATATATATATATAAGGCATTTATATATATATATAGAGTACATGTATATGTCTACAAGCTATACGCTGTGAAATGATCAGTTTAGATGAGTATGTATATCTGTACATGTAAAGAACTGTGCATGTGTAGATTTATTTGTATATCAACACACACACTCTCTCTATATATATATACATATATATATATACATACATACATACATACATATATATATATATATTATGTTCGATTTTGTGTTATGTACACCTGCTCATTGTTAGAATCTTGCATCAATATGGGGGCCTCGACTAAAGTAACGACTAAACTCAAGCCTACCTACCTTTAGTAACGACTAAACTCAAGCCTGTCTTGTAGCTGAGTTCATCTTTAGAGTTTGGGAAGTTGAGGTCAGGGTTTTTCGGGCTTCCAGGCCGCCTGCGCTTGGGAGTCAGCGCGTAGTAGGCCTGCATCGCCATCGGTGGGCTTTGAACAGTTTCACGATATTGGCAATCAATCGCGGGACGTCGAGTTCCGAATTTCCTACAATCCGATGTGGTCCTTTTAAGAGGCAAGAACACTAGGCCCCCGAACGTCGGCTACCTAGCAGGGGAACTCTTGTTGCCGCATTCCCCTCGAAGAGAGATGGTCCTTTAATTTAAGGGGCGACATTGGATACCTAGCGCGGGAACACCATATTTAATCTGGTTCCTTATTCCAGCTTTACTGGCAACCTGGCGCAGAAGGCCGATTTTGTACGAGTTTAGGCGATGGGCTTCATCTCCAAAACCCTAAACCCCTGTGCGTCACGCTGGTTTTCAGGCTGCCTGATGGTAGGCATGGGGGTCCCTGAATAACCTTATCGGAAAGCCCTAAGAGACTCCCTAATTGGGAACGCTCCATTTGCGGCTTGAGAGCTTGGCTTGCTCCCAAAAAAAGGGGTCTGTGGCGGATTCCTCTCCCAGAATTCCGACAATCACTATACAAACCCTGAAGCCCTTTATCTGAGACTAAGCCAGGGATTGAGGTGCAGGTTCATGGTCTCAGCCACTAAGTGTCCTGAGCCCGAAGAGCCCTTGGGGGGGGGTTTTTGGGGGGGGGGGGGGGCAAAGTCCCGTGAAACCAAATGCCGGCCCCAAAGCGTGGAGACGCTTCAAGGCGGGAGATGTGCCTGCACTCTTGGGTGCGGAGTCGAGCAGAAAGAGAGTGACGATGCTATCACTCCAAGTAGTAGTTTAATCGATGCGTTTACAAAGTCAGAAGTATCTATGTGGGATCCTATGCCGTTAATCATGTGGATTAAGCAAAATTTCGTGAATAAACCTGTGAACAAATAAATAGATTTTTAAAAACCTGCCCTTGGATGAACCTTCCCTCACTCAAACAATGCCCGCAGGTAAGGCTTTCCCTAAACCCCTAGCCCTTAACCCTTAGCCCTAAACCCCAAACCCTAAACCAGGAACCCTAAACCCTAAGCCCCAAGCCCTACGCCCTAACTCCAGCCCAACCCCAAGGGCGGCCTTTGCTCGGGCAGTGGAGCAGCGCCGCGCTCGAAACCTTCGGACTTCAGCCAAGACCCAAGGAAGCCTCAACCACCCTGTATCCTGGATACCCTTACTATAAGGTTCCGGTACTTCAGTTTCTTTATCTTTTGTGCGGGGGGGAAGGGGGGGCGGGGGTGAGGGGGGGGCGGAGGGTGGTTGCAGGTAAAGAGTCCAAGCGCTGTGAAACACAAAGCGAGAACATTCTCTAACGCTTTCCTCGACCCTTGTGTCCGGAGCTGTTGCGCGGTGGTGACGGTGGCGGCGGAACAAGTGGAACAAAAACAAAGGCCCTTCGAAGGGGTGGTATAACAACTGCAAAAAATCAACAATAAGAGCGGAAGTCGAAAGTGGAAGAGTGGTAGGCTCATTGCCGTCTATGAAAACCAAACCGTGACAGTGTACAGAGCTCAAGGGATTAGGATACGGGGGTTTGGGTGGCAAGAGTTGCGTGAAAGCAAGGAACAGAACATAGTGGAATGTCGAGAAGCGACATGTTGCTCCAGCACTGCACAGCAAGCACGATGGCTTTTCACATGTTCAAGGCATGATGTTTTAGGTTTTGGTGACACATCTTTTTTGTAGTAGAGCTCTTGCAGCTTCTGAGCTCGAAGTTGAAAAATGTTCGCAGTACAGCAAGAAACCAACTTCTGAAATGTGTGCGTAAAAACACACAGGCTAGAGAACTACATGGGGCTTACGGGACCCCTAACACAGAACCCCCAAATAGTAGAATTTCCTTGTAACACTGATTTCCTCGGAACCCCCCCGCCCCATGTTTACACACACACACACACGCAGAAAGTCGGCGGGGTTGGCATCGTCATGGTCGTCGTGGTGCTGGTAGCAACGGCGGTTTGTTAACGGTAGCTGGGCTACCTAAAAAACCCTCAACCACATCCCAACCCTACAACCGAATTCAAGGCCCCGGGCATCCAACGTGAAGGCCCCATCGACGTGATAAGCATGGGGGAGATGCCTCGACCATGTGAGCGGAAAGCTCGGACGACTTGATTACAAGGCAGCGCCTAGGTGATTCTCGTCCTGAGCCAACATGAACCACTTGTTGTCCTTCTCGCAAGTATGGAAGCCGTGAGCCCAAGCCATTCGTGTCCTATCTACCTTCTTCTGCGTCAGGCCGCACGACCAGAAAGCACCATCCGCCCCCAAGCCCGGAACCTCCCAAGCCGCCACAACCGAAACCCTTAACATGATCACCTATAACGGCCCCTTCGTCTTTCCGCCAGGGGCCCCGGCGGCAGTGCCGAGGAGATAAACACGGTCGTTTCCTGCTGGCTTTGGGGTGCCCAGAGCCAAAGCCCTCTACGCCTGAAAGAAAAAGAAATCTAAAGCGGCCTTAGCCGCTGGGCCGTTAAGGGGTTATACTGGGAAGCTCGGAACAGTTCGGCATATTTCGGCACAACTCTAGTTCCCGAAATCCCTAGCGGGAACGCTGAGGCCAGTTCCCGGGTTCCTTACTTCAAGGGGCTATATTGGAAGCCTGGCGGGAACACTGGCCCCCAAATTCTCGTCTACTTCAAGGGGCTATGTTGGCAACCTAGCGGGAACGCTAGTTCCCGAAGTCTCTGCTTCAAGGGGCCATACTGGAAACCTAGCGGGAATGCTAGTTCCCGAGTTCTACCAAGACACTACATTAGAAACCTAGTGGGAACGCTGGTTCCCGAATCCTCTAATCCAAGGGGCTTTGCTGGGAAACCTAGCGGGAACGCTGTTCCCGAATTAACCTAGCGGGAACGCTAGTTCCCGAATCCTCTACTTCAAGGGGCTTGTCTGGGAAACCTAGCGAAACCTAGCGGGAACGCTAGTTCCCGAATCCTCTACTTCAAGGGACTTTTCTGGGAAACCTAGCCGGAACGCTAGTTCCCGAAGTCTCTACGTCAAGGATTCTGGAAACCTAGCGGGAATGCTAGTTCCCGAGTTCTACTAAGACAGCTGTTCAAGGGGCTGCACTGGAAACCTAGCGGGAACGCTAGTTCCCGAAGTCTCTACTTCAAGGGGCTGTACTGGAAACCTAGCGGGAATGCTAGTTCCCGAGATCTACTAAGACAGCTGTTCAAGGGGCTGCACTGCAAACCTAGAGGGAACGCTAGTTCCCGAATCCTCTACTTCAAGGGGCTTTTCTGGGAAACCTAGCGGGAACGCTAGTTCCCGAAGTCTCTACTTCAAGGGGCTTGGAAACCTAGTGGGAATGCTAGTTCCCGAGTTCTACTAAGACAGCTGTTCAAGGGGCTGCACTGGAAACCTAGCGGGAACGCTAGTTCCCGAATCCTCTACTTCAAGGGGCTTTTCTGGGAAACCTAGCGGGAACGCTAGTTCCCGAAGTCTCTACGTCAAGGATACTGGAAACCTAGCGGGAATGCTAGTTCCCGAGTTCTACTAAGACAGCTGTTCAAGGGGCTGCACTGGAAACCTAGCGGGAACGCTAGTTCCCGAATCCTCTACTTCAAGGGGCTTTTCTGGGAAACCTAGCGGGAACGCTAGTTCCCGAAGTCTCTACGCCAAGGATACTGGAAACCTAGCGGGAATGCTAGTTCCCGAGTTCTACTAAGACAGCTGTTCAAGGGGCTGCACTGGAAACCTAGCGGGAACGCTAGTTCCCGAATCCTCTACTTCAAGAGCTTTTCTGGGAAACCTAGCGGGAACGCTAGTTCCCGAAGTCTCTACTTCAAGGGGCTATACTGGAAACCTAGCGGGAATGCAAGTTCCCGAGTTCTACTAAGACAGCTGTTCAAGGGACTGCACTGCAAACCTAGAGGGAACGCTAGTTCCCGAATCCTCTACTTCAAGGGGCTTTTCTGGGAAACCTAGCGGGAACGCAAGTTCCCGAAGTCTCTACGTCAAGGATACTGGAAACCTAGCGGGAATGCTAGTTCCCGAGTTCTACTAAGACAGCTGTTCAAGGGGCTGCACTGGAAACCTAGCGGGAACGCTAGTTCCCGAATCCTCTACTTCAAGGGGCTTTTCCGGGAAACCTAGCGGGAACGCTAGTTCCCGAAGTCTCTACTTCAAGGGGCTATACTGGAAACCTAGCGGGAATGCTAGTTCCCGAGTTCTACTAAGACAGCTGTTCAAGGGGCTGCACTGCAAACCTAGAGGGAACGCTAGTTCCCGAATCCTCTACTTCAAGGGGCTTTTCTGGGAAACCTAGCGGGAACGCTAGTTCCCGAAGTCTCTACGCCAAGGATACTGGAAACCTAGCGGGAATGCTAGTTCCCGAGTTCTACGTAAGACGGCTGGCTATACTGGAAACCTAGCGGGAGTGCTAGCTCCCGAGTTCTACTCAGACAGCTGACCTAGCGGAAACTCTAGTTCCCGACTCTCTACTTCAAGGGGCTACATTGGAAACCTAGCGGGAACGCTAGTTCCCGAATCCTCTACTTCAAGGGGCTTTTCTGGGAAACCTAGCGGGAACACTAGCTCCCGAATTCTCGTCTACTTCAACAAGCTATATTGGCAACCTAGCGGGAACGCTTGTTCCCGAAGTCTCTACTTCAAGGAGCTATACTGGAAACCTGGCGGGAACGCTAGTTGCCGAGTTCTACCAAGACAGCTGTTCAAGTGTCTACATTGGAAACCTAGTGGGAACGCTAGTTCCCGAATCCTCTACTTCAAGGGGCTACATGGAAACCTAGTGGGAACGCTAGTTCCCGAAGTCTCTACTTCATGGGGCTATATTGGAAACCTAGCGGGAACGCCAGTTCCCGGACTCTACAAAGTCAGCTGCATGATCCTTCAAGGGGCTATATTGGAAACCTAGTTGGAAACAGCTTGTCCTCTAAAGGGTCGTGATTACAGAGGCCCTTGGGGAAGCATTCCCCCTTCCAGCCAGTCCCGGAGTTGCGTAGCCAAGTGTGCCTAACAGCAAAGCTTGCAAAATCTCGAGACTCTGTGTTTGGGAGGTCGTTGGGGTTGGTACAGGGCTTGGCCCAGAACTCCCAACGGGCTTGCTCGCTTATGTAGTTACAAGCTGGGCAAATATATACAGTGTTGTGGAATATTGCTTCTTCTCTTTCTGCACCTCGGGCATTTAACCGGAATTTGAAGCAACAGACCAGGAAATGACTTTATGGGGCCCAATGCAGCGACTATTGAATCAGGATATGTTGGCCATGGAACCGCATATTAGGGATGATTGCAAGTAGAACTCGACTCGGCAGTGTTAATCAGGACCCCAAAGCAAGACAAGGTCCGTAAGCAGGGTTTGGAAGCTTTTATGGTATATTATCAAAGGGACCCTATATTAGACACTCGGGTGGAATCCAGGAGGACATGCCACTGAACCAGTTGCAGGGCCGAGACACGGTTGGCTCGGAGGCAGCGACAACCCTGGATGCAACCCGACCTACTTAAAATAACCAAAACGATGCCCTGGAATGGGCCTAGACCCCTATAGTTCTGAAGCCCTGTAGCGAACAGTTCTTGAAGGCTTAAGCCCTTTGGAGCTAGAAGCCCCACCAGAGCGCTACAAGCCCCCCCCCCCCCCCCCCCCCCCCCCGAACTGCGCGGGGCCTCATCCAAATCGCTCCGCGCCTCGCGCCACTCGCAGCGGGCCTCTGGGATTCATGCGGGTTTTCATGACAGGCTTCGTAAAAGTGGGGTTTACGGTATAGGGTTTGGGGTTTATAGGGTTTAGTGTTTAGGGTTTAGGAAGGTTTTGAGTAGCGATTAGGCCTGTTGCATTCTCCACTGCTTTTGAGGACGTTGGGGTTTTAGGGTTTGAGGCGCACACGTGGGAACGATGGAAACTGAACCCTACACGGAGCCCAGATCGTGCCACAAACCCACGGGCGCACGCAAGATCAACCCTAAACCCAAAAACACAGTAAACAAAAAAAGAGAGGGTAAAAAAAGAGAAAAGTCTAAAGCAATTTGGAAGCCTGCTAAACACCAAACGGAAGTTGCTCAATCGTCGGGAGGCCTCCTAGAATCCTAGAAGTTGCTGTTCAGAATCGAAGTCGCGGTTCAGGGCTTATAGGGCTTCTGTGAGAGTTTCAGGGCTAGGTTGCTAGCCTGCCCGAAACCCTGCGTAAAAGAAAAACCTGCGAACCCGAAACTTTCCCCATTGATCCCTAACAGCAGCAGAGGGGCAGAACCCAGTCGCAGGCCAAGCTGGTCCAAGCTCGCGCGCAGGCCGCTGAAGCAAACAACAGCCTGCGCCGTCAAAGACCAGAGTTCCCCCACTGCCGCGGTGGTGGGGTCAGGGGATTAGGGGATTGGGGTTGAGCTGTTGGGATTCAGGGAGAGTGGTTGGCGAGTCTTGTTTGGAATTGCCTGGAGCAAGCACAAAACAACGCTAAACCCCAAAGCCCTAAACTCAAAACCCCCACCAGCGCGGGGCAATCCAAGAATGCTGGCCTGCATGGTGCTGGATGGCTCCGAACTGGCCGGCGCCGAGGCAGGTGCCGCGGGCGCCGCGGCCGGCGAGGGGGCGAGGAGGGGCTGCAGCGTCTCCTGGAGCTTTGCCGGTGAGTTTGACACAAGTACGAGGGTCTCCCGAGTAGTTTGTGCGCTGTTCCTTTGTTCGGAAGAGCATCGTTTGGAAGCCTGACATTCAATTCAAAGCCGCGGGAGCAGCTTTCGCCTATGCAGGCCGCCCAAAGCTTGGTGGGGAGCCTACACCGAGCCTGCGTGCAGTAGAAGCCCTCTCCTATTGCCTTCGGGCCCCACGACCCAGCACCAGTTTTCCACCCTAGGGTCTTAGGGCGGCGTCTTCAGTTTAAAGTGCACGTACCCTGATTTCGAACAAAGCCAACCTTTTCTGAAAATATGAAAACACACAAACAACAGTTGCAGGAGTCCTTCGCTGAGATCAACCAGGGCAGCGTGAGCTGCAAGATAGGCTCAGCAATCTGCGACATGTGATCAAGAGAGAGAGAGAGAGACCCAGAGCAAGCGGTAGGCAAGGAAGAAAATGAAGGGTCTAGATGTAAATCGGTGCTGAGGCTGAGGTTTATTCGGTCAAGGACGAAACAGGCCTGGGCCGAGATCCGCAGCAGGCTGGCACCGCTACTGACCTGCATGCTGGTTGAACTCCATAGCTTCGGGTGCTCGGGTGTAAGTACTGCGGGCCTGCGGGTAAGCAAGAGGCAGAACCTTCAACCATCCATAGGCCGGAAGCTGCACATTACAAATTATATACTCCCCTTCTCACCGTGTAGCAACTCTCTGTAGGTACAGCTACACCACCCTCACGCACCCTGTCTCCTAGATTCAATTAAGCCCCAAGCCGTCTGAGACTCATGTTCATCTACATCAGATGCTGTGATGTCAAAGATCCCTAAACCCGAAACCCTAAACCAAACTCGAAACCCAGAGGGCTGCGTGCTTGGTATCACATGGTGGGGGGGGGGGGGGCATTGAAATCACGGTCCTCATTGTACGCATCGAAATTCTTGCAGGTACTCTTTATTCGGAGACAAAGGCTCTTTGTTGGACTTAGAGCGCCGGAGTGCCATGAAAGCCTACTTCACATAGGATCCTTGATTGCTAAGCTGCCAAGACTGGCAACGCCCCACAACTCTTGAGACTCTTGCTGCGCGCGCAGCGCAACCTTCAGCATGCCAAGCTCCTGTAAAATAAAATAACACTAACCAGAAGCCCGAGCATTGGCTGCAAAATCGTCACGCTGACTACATTGGTTCCCGGCAAGCTCATACTTCAGCCACCCAAAAACCAAAAGCCTGGAAGCCCCAAACGCAGCACTCGCTTGCATGCGCAAAGCCTCCTCCAGGTCTTCCACTTTCGATGCGAGCGCCTGCAACGCGTTGTCGTCGTGAACCAGGCACATTGTAGTGATCTGGTTCATCCTCAGACTACTCCCCTGAACTCTAAAGTCTAAACCCCCACATCGGTTGGGTTCTTTGGAGCCCAAACACCGCACCCGACGTTGCTGCGGGAGCGCCCTCTCTCAAGGCCTCAGCGCTGCTTCTTTAGCTAAGCTTGGCACGTAGTTCCCGTTTTGGGGTTTAGGGGCTAAGGTTTCGGGTAGCTTTGAAGAGGGCAGAATCCCTAAACCTGTGCGCCCTTGAAGATTTCACCCTCTCAACCCTGAGCCCTAAAGCATCCTGAAGCGCCCGGCCTCCTCAGCTTTCCCGGAGAGCACCTCCGAAGGGAGCGAGAGGAAGCCGATCCGGACCTTGTCTGGCTGCTGTTTTAAACCGTTTTGGGCCTGAGGGTTTGGGCGGGGCTAAGCGTGTTTGGGGTCGAGGGCTTCGTGAGCCGGCTATTCTTAAGATGACGCCATCCAGGGCTGTTGTGTGCGCGGTGAGCGACCGAAACCAAGCCGGCAAAATTGAACCCTGCAAGCCCTCTGGGCCTCTGAGAAGACATAAGCCATTGCGCTAGTAGCAACTACCGCCTAACAAGTACGTAAAACTCGACTGGTTGTAGGCAGAGTCCTTGCAGTAGCAGGGGTCGGGCTGGAACCCTAAACCCTAGACCCGAAACCTTATTGAATCCTAAACCCCATCTGCCCTGTCAAACCCTAAACCCCAAACCCCAAACCCTAAACCCTAAACCCTAAACCGAGAGCCAGGCAGCCGCGGCATTCGATGCCAATTCTGCCTGCGCGAGTCGTGACGGTGGAAAACCAGAAAACCCTGGACTCTGCCTGGGGCAACGTAGAGCTGCGGTTTAAGGTTCAACGTAGGCCCTTTAGTGAAAGACAAAATGTACCTCAGTTGCTGAGTATACGTTCCTCAGTCACGAGGTGCCTTACAGCCCCAGCCCTCAGCGCAGCTTAGGTTACTAGGGTTGAAGGTGCACTGGGGAAGCCAATCATATGCTGTTCTTGAGTTTGTATGGGGATGATGTGGATATTACTTTAGGGACCCACAAATACTGCCATCATGAAACGCCAGCCTCTGCTGTAGGGTCTGGCAGGCTGCTGTCCTGCATGCCCACAGACGCCGGAAAAAACTCCGGAACATCGTTCATGTAAGCTGCTTTGTACTTTGGGCTCAGGATCCAAAGTCTCTTCCAACAGCACAAGGCGGGAGTGCCAAAACCAAGCAACGCGCGGTGAAAGAGTTTATGCGGCTGACCTGCAGTCTACAGTCATAGCCACTGCTGGCTTTTTTCTGACTCCGGTACTACTTGAGGTCTGCTTACCCCATCAGGTAGTGATTTCCAATTTATGGAAAACACGTGTTAGCAAATAGGAAATGATGACAGATAAGTACGGTACACGACAACAAACTGGCATCCTGACACACCCGGCAACTAAGCTTTCGGTATCCGAGAAGTAGGATGCGCCTCAGTTTATGGATGTAGAAGCACGCAGCGATCTACTGCGGCTCCTTCTGCGACGTGCTCAGGTTATCAACCACACCTGGCGAGAGGCAACACGTGGGATGGCGAATCAATGCAAATCAGGTTTCGTCCCTCCGTCTGGATACCTAGCGAAGGATCTATGGTTCCCCCGAAGTCCGAACATATTGGCACTCCCTCACCCTTCCTAGGAGAGAGCTGCTCCTTCAAGGGGCAACATCGGGATAGCCCCCGTTCCCGCATTAACCCTTAAGGGGCGATCTTGGATACCTAGCGAAGTCCGATTGCACGCCTGACAGACTATCGCAGTGTTGAACCCCAAACCCTGCAAAACCCTGAGCCCCAAGGGTTGTCCACGCCGGGCCTGTGATTCCCATGGAGTCACTTGCTGCCGCTGGGAACTCAGCACTCGCGACAAGGAGCCGCCGGCCCACCTGCAAAAAAACGGCTTTGAGAAGGGGAAGGGAGTTCCGTGAGGGCTTAGGTTTGCCAAAACCTTCAATTTCCAAAAC
>CAJNDS010000624.1:325000-367500 GCA_905221605.1 Symbiodinium natans
ACCCTAAACCCGAAGCACTATCAGCCTCAACCCCAGCATCAAACGCTGCCACAGGCTACAAGGCTTTGCATCCGCACGGTAGGGCAGTGCATAAAACCCTCCAAGCACCCCACCCGCTAGGGGGCCCCCCAGTTATAAGTAGAGTGAAAAGAACCCTGAATTGGGTTATAAAGGATCCTAAATTAGGTTCTAAGTCCCTTAACTACAGTTAGTATAGTAAGGGGGCCCCTCCTTGTATATAACACTAAACCAAGTACTCAGCTTACACTAAAACAGTCACAGCCCAGATTGCTAGGCTTACCCCAGAACACCGACACCATCATCTTGCAAACAATCCCCTACAAAACCTTGGCCCGAAACCCCCTCAACCCTGCAAAACCAGGGTTTAGGTTATGGAGGTTTCACGGTCTCGGGTTTGCTGGCTTAGCCGGGGTTTAGGGTTTATTAGGTTTAAAACCTTAAACCCCTAAACCCGAACTAGGCATTTAGAAGGGGGGGGGTTCGGGCCCGAGCTGCTTGGGGCGAAGCTTTTTTTGAGCCTAAACCCCTAAACCCCTAAACCCCTAAACCCCTAAACCCCTAAACCCCTAAACCCCTAAACCCTAAACCCCTAAACCCCTAGACCCCTAAACCCCTAAACCCCTAAACCCAGGTTGCGAGCTTCAGCTTCGGCTGCCTTCCACGGGCTCGTCGGATCCGGGTGGGGACCTCGGCGTTGGTGGCCCCAAACTGATTCGTTTTCAGGGTTTATCTGTTTTGTTTGTTTATATATGGTTTAGGGCTTTAGGGTTTGTATGTGATTTAGGGTTTTAGGGTGTGTGTATATATATATATGTGCAATGTATGGTTAGGGTTTTAGGGTTTATATGGTTTAGGGTTTAGGGCCTATAGGCCCGAATTTCGGGGAGCTTTGAGGGATCATTGGGGGTCCAGGGCTTTACATCCAGCCCCTCGCTTGAATCCTATGCCCTGAACCTAAAAAGCCCTCCAAACACCACATCCCCAGGGTGGTGACACTCAGGCCCAGGTTTCCCTGCACTAAGCCATGATAGCCAGGAGCCAGGGTTCAATGCCCTCCGGTCGCGGGCCCAGATTTGGGGTAGGCAGTTGGAGTTACAGGAGTGGGCTTGGGGGACCAGCAACTAAGGTGCCTGGCTTCTTGAAGAGAAGAACCCGAAAGAGTGCTTTTGCAGAGTTCGGGAATTAAGGTTTTCACCCTTAGGCTTTAGGGCCGTGCTTATAGGATACATGGGGTTTCGGGTTTGCAACCCAAATGGGTCATGAGCCAAAAGCCCCAGAACAAGAAGCCCCGAAGGCTTGTGATGCGGAGCTGGGTCGAGTGAAGTGGCTCGCAGGATTTTTATCGCCTGGGGATTCTCCTGCCAAACGCAGCAAGTCAAGTGCAAGTTCTCAGCCCGACACCCACCCCTCTCTCAATCTCACGCTGAGGCCGCTCGAACGCTTGCCCTGGGCCCGGGACACTGCCATGGCCGAAATGCCGATGAGTGCCAAGGTCCCGATCCAGCCTGCGCTCGGGTTGTTTGGGCTTACGGTGTTTTGGGGCACTCTTAGGTTTTATGGGGTTTTAGGGTCTGTGAGGGTCCTTTCTCAGGTCTTGGGCGTGAAGAAAATCAGCATTGCCTGGCAAAACGCAACCCTACACACATACGTCGTCGTGTACACCCACACGCTGTAGAAACTACATGTGACGAATCTGCCAGGTCTAAGCATGACTGGCGAACCTGGCTTGGCGTGGGAGGGCTGCTCGTGTACCGAGCCTGACTTGGAGCCGCGGAGGCTTGGAGTGCTTTGGGAACCCGAATTGGGAGCCTTTTGCATGGGAACTCTAGTTCACGAATGCCCTACCTGCACAAAGAACCTAGCGGGAACGCTATAGTTCCCGACTTCTCTACTTAGAGAACATGCTTCAAGGGGCTACATGCGCGACTGAGTTCCCCAAGTCTCGACTAAAAGAGATGATCCTTCAAGGGGCTATGTTGGAAACCTAGCGGGAACACTATAGCTCCCGAATTCTCTACGTAGAGAACTGATGCTTCAAGGGGCTACATGCGCGACCTAGAGGGAAGACCTAGAGGGAACGCTAGAGTTCCCCAAATCTCGACTAAAAGAGATGATCCTTCAAGGTGCTACATTGGAAACCTAGCTGGGAACGCAAAAGCTCCTGAATTCTCTACGTAGAGAACTGATGCTTCAAGGGGCGATATGCGCGACCTAGAGGGAACGCTAGAGTTCCCCAAATCTCGACTGAAAGAGATGATCCTTCAAGGGGCTATATTGGAAACCTAGCGGGAACGCTCTAGCTCCCGAATTCTCTACTTAGAGAACATGCTTCAAGGGGCTACATGCGCGACCTAGAGGGAACGCTAGAGTTCCCCAAATCTCGACTAAAAGAGATGACCGTTCAAGGGGCTATACATCGGAAACCTAGCTGGGAACACTATAGCTCCCGAATCCTCTACTTAGAGAACTGATGCTTCAAGGGGCTACATGCGCGACCTAGAGGGAACGCTAGAGTTCCCCAAATCTCGACTAAAGGAGATGATCCTTCAAGGTGCTACATTGGAAACCTAGCGGGAACGCAAAAGCTCCCGAATTCTCTACGTAGAGGACTGATGCTTCAAGGGGCTACATGCGCGACCTAGAGGGAACGCTAGAGTTCCCCAAATCTCGACTAAAAGAGATGATCCTTCAAGGGGGTATATTGGAAACCTAGCGGGAACGCTATAGTTCCGAATCCTCTACTTAGAAAACTGATGCTTCAAGGGGCTACACGCGCGACCTAGAGGGAACGCTAGAGTTCCCCAAATCTCGACTGAAAGAGATGATCCTTCAAGGGGCTACATTGGAAACCTAGCTGGGAACGCAAAAGCTCCCGAATTCTCTACGTAGAGGACTGATGCTTCAAGGGGCTACATGCGCGACCTAGAGGGAACGCTAGAGTTCCCCAAATCTCGACTAAAAGAGATGATCCTTCAAGGTGCTACATTGGAAACCTAGCGGGAACGCTATAGTTCCGAATCCTCTACTTAGAAAACTGATGCTTCAAGGGGCTACACGCGCGACCTAGAGGGAACGCTAGAGTTCCCCAAATCTCGACTGAAAGAGATGATCCTTCAAGGGGCTACATTGGAAACCTAGCTGGGAACGCAAAAGCTCCCGAATTCTCTACGTAGAGAACTGATGCTTCAAGGGGCTACATGCGCGACCTAGAGGGAAGAGCTAGAGGGAACGCTAGAGTTCCCCAAATCTCGACTAAAAGAGATGATCCTTCAAGGGGCTATATTGGAAACCTAGCAGGAACGCTATAGTTCCCGAATCCTCTACTTAGAGAACTGATGCTTCAAGGGCTACATGCGCGACCTAGAGGGAACGCTACAGTTCCCCAAATCTCGACTAAAAGAGATGATCCTTCAAGGGGCTATACTGGAAATCTAGCGGGAACGCTCTAGCTCCCGAATTCTCTACTTAGAGAACTGATGCTTCAAGGGGCTACATGCGCGACCTAGAGGGAACGCTAGAGTTCCCCAAATCTCGACTAAAGGAGATGATCCTTCAAGGGGCTACATTGGAAACCTAGCTGGGAACGCAAAAGCTCCCGAATTCTCTACGTAGAGAACTGATGCTTCAAGGGGCTACATGCGCGACCTAGAGGGAAGAGCTAGAGGGAACGCTAGAGTTCCCCAAATCTCGACTAAAAGAGATGATCCTTCAAGGGGCTATATTGGAAACCTAGCAGGAACGCTATAGTTCCCGAATCCTCTACTTAGAGAACTGATGCTTCAAGGGCTACATGCGCGACCTAGAGGGAACGCTACAGTTCCCCCAAATCTCGACTAAAAGAGATGATCCTTCAAGGGGCCTATATTGGAAACCTAGCGGGAACGCTCTAGCTCCCGAATTCTCTACTTAGAGAACATGCTTCAAGGGGCTACATTGCGCGACCTAGAGGAACCTAGAGTTCCCCAAATCTCGACTAAGAGATGAGCTTTTCAAGGGGCTATACATCGGAAACCTAGCTGGGAACACTATAGCTCCCGAATCCTCTACTTAGAGACGATGCTTCAAGGGGCTACATGCGCGCCTAGAGGGAACGCTAGAGTTCCCCAAATCTCGACTAAAGGAGATGAATCCTTCAAGGTGCTACATTGGAAACCTAGCGGAACGCAAAAGCTCCCGAATTTCTCTACGTAGAGACTGATGCTTCAAGGGGCTACATGCGCGACCTAGAGGGAACGCTAGAGGTTCCCCAATCTCGACTAAAAGAGATGATCCTTCAGGGGGTATATGGGAAACCTAGCGGGAACGCTATAGTTCCGAATCCTCTACTTAGAAGGCTGATGCTTCAAGGGGCTACATGCTCGACCTAGGGGAACGCTAGAGTTCCCCAAATCTCGACTGAAAGAGATGATCCTTCAGGGCTACATTTGGAAACCTAGCTGGGAACGCAAAAGCTCCCGAATTCTCTACGTAGAGGACTGTGCTTCAAGGGGCTACTGCGAGACCTAGAGGGAACGCTAAGGTTCCCCAAATCTCGACTAAAAGAATAATCCTTCAAGGTGCTACATTGGAAAACCTAGCGGGAACGCTATACGTTTCCGAATCCTCTACTTAGAAAACTGATGCTTCAAGGGGCTACATGCGCGCGACCTAGAGGGAACGCTAGAGTTCCCCAAATCTCGACTGAAAAGAGATGATCCTTCAAGGGGCTACATTGGAACTAGCTGGAACGCAAAAGCTCCCGAATTCTCTACGTAGAGAACTGATGCTTCAAGGGGCTACATGCGCGACCTAGAGGGAACTAGAGGGAACGCTTAGGTTCCCCAAAATCTCGACTAAAAGAGATGACCTCAAGGGGCTATATCGGAAACCTAGCAGGAACACTATAGTCCCGAATCCTCTACTTAGAGAATGATGCTTCAAGGGGCTACATGCGCGACCAGAGGGAACGCTAGAGTTCCCCAAATCTCGACTAAAAGATGATCCTTCAAGGGCTACATGGAAACCTAGCGGGAACGCCTAGCTCCCGAATTCTCTACTAGAGAACTGATGCTTCAAGGGGCACATGCGCGACCTAGAGGAACGCTAGAGTTCCCCAAATCTCGACTAAAGAGATGATCCTTCAAGGGGCTATATTGGAAACCTAGCGGGAACGCTATAGTTCCGGAATTCTCTACTTGGAGAACTGATGCTTCAAGGGGTTACACGCGCGACCTAGCGGTTCTCCAAATCTCGACTAAAAGAGATCATCCTTCAAGGGGCACGCTGTAGTTTGCGAACTCTCTACTAACAGAGCTAATCCTTCTTGGGGTGATATTGGAAACCTAGCGGGAACACGATTGCTCCCGACTTCCAAGCAGTCTCTACTTAGAGATATGATGCTTCAAGGGGCTTTGCTTGGGCAACCTGGCAGGAACGCTAGAGTTCCCGAATTCTCGACAAAGAGAACTGATATCATGATGATGCTTCAAGGGGCTATATTGGCAACCTAGTGGGAACGCTAGGAGTTCCCGAATTCTCGACAAAGAGGACTGATGCTTCAAGCGGCTATGTTGGCAAGATAGCGGGAACGCCGTATTGGCCACCTAGTGGGAGCATCCTCGACTATAGAACTCCGGACATTTCTGGTAGGAACCTAGCGCCTGCCCGCCGCCCCCCCCCCCCCCCCCCCCCCCCCCCCCCCCCCCCCCCCCCCCCCCCCCCCCCCCCCCCCCCCCCCCCCCCCCCCCCCCCCCCCCCCCGCCGCCCTCCACCCCCCTTCCGAAGCAGCCGCTGTCACAACCCGAGTCTTCTTGCGAAAAGGCCCGTGGCCCTTGCAGGAAGACTCCAAGGTCAACGACAACAAAGGCCTCGGCGCTGCGGCCGCAAGTGCTGATCTGTTTTATCAACGTTTCACTACGGCTTGGATGGCAATAGTAGCTAGGACTGACGGTTTACAAAAGGGGGGAGGTGTTGGAGCACCTCCTTCTGCTCAGTGTGGTGAGTTTCAGTCGCGGGTGGGTCTCGGCATGCTGCTAACTGGAAAAGCCATCCCTGGCCAGGCATATGAAGCAGGGTTAATTTTACTGTTTTTGGTGAGTGTATATAAGGTTCCCTTTTAAAATTGGTGAGTGTATATACGGCGTGTCCTTTTATGATGTTCACGTGCCCGGTTCGGCACTCGGGGGAATCAGATGCAACCTCTGCAACTTCAAAGCTCGACCCACAACCTGGAAAAGACACATTCCGACATACCCTCAACCTAATCATACCGAAACCCTAAACCCTAAGCTTGTAATGCTTCTGTTTACGCGCCTCGGACTGCGAACCCTGTGGAGTAAACCTGTCCCTTGAACAAGGATACGTCAGCCGACGACCCCCCCCCCCCCCCCCCCCCCGCCCCCGCCCCAAAAAAAATGAGGTGCACCCGTTCCTTAAGAGGACAACTTACGTACTCGTCGCCCACGCTTTCAACCCCTAAACCCCAAACCCTAAACCCAAACCCTAAACCCCAAACCCTAAACCCTGAACCCTAAACCCCAAACCCTTAACCCTAAACATCATTCAACCCTCAGCCCTGGCATCATGTCCCAGTGCGGCTCAGGCACGCGGCCCCGGAACAACAAACCACACGCCTCTGCGACTGTTTTTTGACCGTCCAGGATTGGGGGCCTCCCTAAACCCCCCAAAAAAGCGTGTTCAGGCCCAAGTTGCAAATTGCCATCCTACCTAGACCTGACAAGACCTTGAATAACGTGGGGCGACATGCAGGAACCGCGTTATCGGGAGATGTTGCTTTAAAACCTGGTTTCTGCAACGAAAACCTGGTTCTATGGTGACGCAGCTCTTTTGGAACCCGTAAAAACCCCGTCGAAAAACCCATACAAACCCGTCGGGAACCCGCAAAAACCCATCGTGCAACACCCTTCTTTCGGCATCCGGGTTCTTCAGTCCAGAACCTCGCTCTGACAAGCAACCTACTTTTCTTGGGTGCTTCCGGGTCTAGGTCGAGTTTAGGGTTTAGGGTCGGGGGGATCGATGGCTCCTCGCGCCCTCCGCACCCAAGATAGCAGTTGATCAAGATGGTTTGCAGGATTGGGGTGGTTAAGTCTAGTTAACGCGCATAATTCTGTGAGGTTTGCTGGACCGTTTGGGATTTTGTAGGCTTTAGGATGTAGGGTTGTGGGATTTTTCGGGGGCTTTGCGAGATTTGAGGTGAAGCTGCCCGCCTGGTCTCGCGCGGAGCAGCTCGACTCCCTGTCAAAGTTCATCAAGAACCGCAAGCCGACTTGTTCTGTATGTTTCTGTGATATTAATGACTACTTTACTTTGGGAATCTTGGGTCGCCTACAACACAAGGCCAACAGGGCTTAGGATGAGAAAGGGAACTCTAAACCCATCTCGCTGGGGCAGCCACGCAGGCAAACCCACTTTCGAACCGGTTCCAGTCTCCTCTTAGTAGGCAAGAGCCATATGCAGCAAAAGTAGACCATGCATGGGAACCTCAATTGTCGATCATCTGTGCTCCAGGGCTCCCATATAGGGCCCTAGGATCGACACTTTCGGTTCAAGACTCCCGAAGGCCCGGAAACAGCTGCTGATCCTTCCATAGGGTGTTTCGCGGGTGTCAGCCTTTTGGGCAAATCCTTGTGGGCCCTTTCATGGGCGTGTTCCGTTACCCTGGTTTCGGGCAAATGATGTATGCTACTCTGGCTTCCGTAATTCCTTTGAACCCTACAGGGCTTGGAGTTTCTATATGGGCTTCAAGCATTCAGGGCTGAGGGTGACTATAACTCCAAGACCCTCAATGACCCAGCAGCCAGCGTGGGGGCCTTGAGCCTCTGTGTCCGCTTCCTCGTCGGCGTCCTCCTGCGCAGTGAGGGGGGTTTGGGGTTTTGGGTTGGGGGCGGTTCGTTCCACCCCCCGCCCCCCCTTGAAACAAATCGATGTGGCTGTGGCTGACAGTGTTGTCCTAACCCTTCAAAGCCCTGTAAAGCCACCACGGTCACCATGGTGAAAAGCTCCCCCACATCCCCCCCATTTGGGATGGCCTCCTCTTCGTCGTCGTCCCCGAAGAGCACGTCCGACAGAAAGCTGCGGAAGCCGCCTCGCGGAGCTTTTACTATAGATGTAGTATACTATACATTCTACATTATATATAAGATATTGTATATTCTATACTACATATCATCTATTGTGAATTATATAGTTGGGTCTTCTCCTGCTTCCCTCCGGGATCAAGAAAGAGAATCGAAGTGGAGAGGGAGTTCTGGGCTAAGGGCGCTGGAGCCGGAGGTTTTTCGGATGACGATTTAAGGTTTAGTCTGGCTTCGGGATCCCTCAACCCAAAACCCTAAACCCTGAACGGCCAAGAGACCCTGGCCTGGTTTGGTCTCCTGCTGTCCTGCGGCGCCACCGAGCTGTGAGATGGGACACCGAGCTGTGAGATGGGATTTTGAGGCACCCCTAACCCCGAGGAGTTGAATCCACGGCCGTGAACTTGTAGGTTCCCCCTACTCTCTCGTAATTAAGCCTCCACAGGTCCACACGCAAACGCCGAGATAGATGGATTGGTCGATGGACAGTTAGATGGGAAGATAGATAGCTGGGAAGACCGTTGGTTGAATGGGGTCGTTATTGCATTGGTTGGTCACTTAGATCTCTCATTGCGTGCACATGTGCGCATCATATGCGTCATGCGCCCCATAGCCCCCCGTGGTTTAGGTGCATCCCTCCCCCCTCCCTCTCCCCTCCCCCCCCCCCCGCCCCCCTTCCGCCCGTGGTGTGGTTGTTGTGGGTTGGTGTTAGGGTTTGGGGCTTACAGGGTTGTAGGGATTCAGGCTTGTACAGGGTTGTAGGGATTCAGGCTTGTAGGTTTCAGGTGTTAGTCTTTAGGGTTTTAGGACTTGAGGAGCATGGTCTAGGTCTTCCTCCCGGTGAGGCTGTGGCTCCTCTGCCCCCCTGCGTGGTGTGGCTGTGGGCCGGTTTCAGGGTCCGGGTTTACAGTAGGGATTCTGGTTTAGGGCTCTAGCGTTTTAGGATTTTCGGGCTTAGGATGCATGCCGTGTGCGGAAACACCGTTTATGCAAGTATCAAGTGAAAAGAGCTTCTGAGACCGTCTATGAGTTTCCGGCAAAGGCCTCCTTGAACTCCCAACCCGAAAGCCTACACCCGACAGTGTGCCCGCAGTGTCCCCAAGAGAGCCCCAGCCCTGTGACGCCCTGAGGACTTAAAGTTGCTAACCCTAAGCTCCTACAATTCCCAAGTCGTTCCCTTCTTCGGGTCCTTCCACGGGTGAGGTCTCTTCCTGCAGCGTGTCGTCCTGCAGGATTCGGGGTGTTTGGAACCCGGGGGGGGGGGGGGGGCACGAAGTGAAGAGTTCTGCACAGAAGAATCATACAATGATAAATGAGCAGTTTGATTAATAAATCATATTTGAGGGCTCGGAAAACATGAAGCCTTTGAATCTCTAGAGCTTCGTGCTTCACAACCGGATGTTAGTGTTTAGGGTTGTCTGTTTCTGTAGGATAGTGGGAACGGGGTAGAAAAAGATTAGAACCTAGAATATGAAGCTGGTGGGTGAAGACAATATCGCTCATCCATCTTGAATTGTGTAGCTTTTGGTTGACCTCAGAAACGACGGATTAAAAAAACAAAAAAAAATAAAACGAGCACGACACGAGAGCTTGTTGGGCTCACGTGCTCTTGGAGCGGCCTCGGAGTGTCTTACACTGCTTGGGGTTTGGGGTCCAGGCTGGCATATCCACCGTAAGGTATAAGTTTGCAAGTAAACAAAAACATGTAACATAGAAACCTCAACACCAAAAGACTCAGACCAACATGAAACGCCTTTCGCCCCTTGGAATCACATGCCCCCGTCTTGAATCTCACAAGCAGCTCTTCACAGCCTCAGCAAACCTCATTTCACGGTCACTGGGCGATTCGCACCTTAAACGCCATTCGCCTTCCGACAAAAACGGCTAAACCCCTTTTGGGCAGCGAAAGCTGCAAGCATGGCAAAAGCAAGCAGATGCTAGCCGATGTCAGTCGGAAAAAAAAGCCTCTCTTTGCAGCTGCGGCATTTGCAAAGCCCAAGCCCAGCTTGGAACATGCATGTCTATGAAAACGATCACATGATACGGGTTACGAACCTATTCAAACCCGAAACCCTGCCCGAATGCCTAAACCCGAAACCGCTAAACCCTGAAACCCCTAAACCCTAAACCCCTCAAGGATTCTGGCGCCTCGGGCAGGGACTTGGCCGAAGTCCCATGAAGAAGAGACGCCTTCGTCGGAGTCGGGCCTGTCCAGGATACAAGGGGGACAAGAAGTGAAGGGTTTATAGGGTTTAGGGTTACAGGTTCTTGGCGTTTAGGGTTTTAGGGTTTTGGGGTTAACCGGGAGTGTAAAGAATAGGGTTTGGGGGCTTCGGGTGCTGAACAGACTGCCCCGTGAACCCAACGAGCGCTGATCCGGTGTTCAAGTCCACAGGGCGCCATATAAACCACCAGTGCAACTTTGTAACGTAGTACACCACGACATAAACAATGCCACTACAGAATATGATGAAAAACAAAAAGCTAGGAGGCAGGACCCCTGCCCGATGGTGCATGCAGCGCCGGGTGTTCTTGCGGTCTTCTCACAGTTGGTCTCCAAAACACAACTTGGGATTTTGGGGCCTGCCTACAGGCCCACCTCAATAACCTCAAGATTTCCAACTGTACTCATGCTCGGTATGGGTTGGGGGGGAGAGGGGAGGGCTAGGGCTGCATGATTCATGTCTAAGGCAAGGTTCAAGGCCTAAGCGGCTCGGGAGTTAAACGGCTGTGGCGGTGTATCACATTCAGTCAAGTTCAGTCCTGAGGGGCAGGACCCCAAGGACGTATGCTTCGCTGCTCATGATTGTCAAGAGTCCTAAACCCTAAACCCTTTGCTGTAGGGGCCTTCATCATTAGAGCAGGGTTTTTGGGGGGCTACTATAGTGAAAACTACAAAGGGACTGCAAGGGAATACTACCATATTCGTAATTCTTCGACCCCTTTTTTTTGGAGCCTTGAGCCCCCTTCGGCTCCGCCTGCGGCGCGGCTTGGAGTGGCGGGTGCTGAAGAAGTCTCGCTGCCTGGTGTGGGGGGGGGGGATGCCGCATGAAATCCTCCAAGCCCCTGTGCATCCCCAAATGCGCCTTATAAACACCCTGCAGCATACCAAAAGTAAACCAAACCCCCCTCCCATCCGTGCACTTTCAAGGCCTGGTCGATCCGGTGTCGCCTGCTCAGGGCTTAGCGTTTACCTGTGACTCTTCTTGCCAATCAGCCGGCGCTGAGTAGGAAAAGCGAAGACCCTTTTCGGGGGTGTGCGGAATAGGAAGCCGCGAGTTGCCTCAGGTTTCTAGGAGGTTTCGGGTCTAGGGCACTTGAGACGACTTAGGGATGACTGGGGGGGTACGGGTCGGCTTAAGAGTTTAAGAGGTAGGGCCTGTGTGAGCCGTCACAGCTCCTGTGCCAGCATGGCTCGCACGTTAGTCACTTCATTTTGTTCTCGCTATACTCTATACTCTTTCTTCTTTTTTTTGGGGGGGGGGGGGGGGGTTCTGGGTTGTGCGGCCCACGCTGTGTGGTGCCTGTCGCTGGACCACGGCTGGCTTCCCCTCGCCGGGCACGCCTGATTTACAGCATTTTTCGGGGGGAGGTTTTGACAAGGGATCCATCCTAGACTCTAAAACCGTCTAAACAATGGAAGGCCATTGTAGAATAGCAGCTGAGGGGACCCAGCAAAACAGAACCACCTCAAGCGCAGGGTGCAGGGCGTTGGGTGGCATGTTCCGCGTGGCGGTGGGCTATTCACAAAGTTATTGCTAGATACGAAGCTGGAATTAGAGGAGCAGGAACAGGATTGGACTCTGCAACATCGACCTTGCAACCCACCCGAAAATGCACTGCAAGCTGTGGTTGAGGCTAGGAATTTGGGTTTCCAGGGGGTTTGGTTTAAGGATGGATGTTCAAGGTTCGGGCATGGGGCTTGAAGTATGAGCTATGGCCCCCAGAAAAACCTACGCCCCCCAAATCCGATTAGATATAAACACTGGGCGCATGACCGGGGGATTTGCATGCTCAGAGTTGCGGGTCTGGGAGTCCAACCATACAGTACTAACGCTAACGCAGGGCCCTTCCTTTGAATGCACATGTTGTGGAGGCTTCTCCGATCCGACTGAAAGTCCTTGCTGCAGAAATCTCAACCCCTAAGCCGCAACCACAACCCGCAATTACCCTGAAATCCGGAAAGCTCCAAAAGACCTTGACATCCAGCCAACAAACCAAAAAACAACGAGGAGCACGCCCGAACTGGATCTTGTCCGACTCGACACACCTTGGCGACTTCTTCAGGGCCTAGGCCTGGGATTTTCAAGGTTTGGGGTGCTGGCTGAAAGACTAAGCCTTAGCTGGTTTGTACTTGGGGAAAGCGCCTTGGAGGTTTATTGCTACTTGTGGCCAGCCCGAAGCAGACTTGGGGAATCCCTTGACACCCAGGGCCCAGCACATCACGAACACATCACGAATACTTGATACCTGAACATTTACGACCGACACAATAACACTTCAAAGCCCTGAAAACCCCAAAGCCTGAACCGCCCAACTTTAGGTCTCGACTCGGGTGGCTTCTCACCGTCTCCCGTCCGGAAAGAAGCGAGAACCGGTCGGATTCCGAGTCGGCCTTGTAACAGAGGTGAAGGCTTTTCGGCTCTAAGGTGCCGGTCTAGGGTCACATCTGCCGAGTCTAGAGGTCTGGGGAGTGATGACATGTCCAGCGCCTGCATCATGTCCGCATGCCCCGCAATCTGCATCATCATCCCTGCCACTTGCATGCGCCTCACCATCGGACCAGCCACCAGAGAACGACGAGCCAGGCCTAGCCGGCACCTCGCACAGGAAGGGCGCATGTCAAGATTGTGTGCCGTTCTTTGCGCCCATACTAGGTTTGGGTTGCCGTACCTAGTCACGCGTTGCAAAGTTTTGGCGAGTGCCCACGCGTGGAATTTTGACTGGTTTGATTAGCCTCGGATGGCAACACAACCAAACCCACCAGCAACTACAAGGAGGAAACGCCTTGTCGAGTATTACGGCCGATGTTGAGGTTGCGTCTATGCAAGACATGCACTATAACGGCGTGTGAACGCACCCGCGTGCTGGTTTTGCGTGCGCGTGCGTCGCTGGCGCGTGCGCGCATGTCTGCCCGCGTTTGCTTGTGCGCGCGCGCGTGTGTGTGCGTGTGTGTGTGTGTGTGTGTGTGTGTGTGTGTGTGTGTGTGCGTGCGTGCGTGCGTGCGTGCGTGCGTGCGTGCGCGCGTGGATGTGTGTGTGTGTGTGTGTGTGTATGTGTGTGTGTGTGTCTGTGTGTGTGTGTGTGTGTCTCTGTGTGTGTGTGTGTGTGTGTGTTTTGTGTGTGTGTGTGTCTGTGTGTGTGTGTGTGTCTCTGTGTGTGTGTGTCTGTGTGTGTGTGTGTGTGTCTCTGTGTGTGTGTGTGGGAGCGTGCTACAACGTGCGTGCACGCGCGTGTATGTATATATATATATGTATGTATGTGTGTACGTATGTATGCATGTATGTATGTGTGTGCATGTGTGTGCATGTGTGTGAATGTGTGTATGTGCGTGTGTGTGTGCATGTGTGCATGTGCGTGTGTGTGTGTGTGTGCGCGTATGTGCGTAGGCGTGTAGGTGTGTAGGTGTGTAGGTGTGTATGTGCGTAGGTGTGTAGGTGTGTAGGTATGTGTGTGTGTGTGTGTGTGTGTGTTTTGCTCGGGATCCCAAGGATTGGAAGCACCACGCCAGCACAATAAATCGTCATGCACGCACATGCCTTCGAGAACATAGCTCCATGCCCAGGAACTGCGAACTGTGCAGCTGCAATTGCTGATTTTGGAATGCTTGGTCGGTTGTCGGAGCGCTTGAATCGGAAGCTGCCGGCTGGGCCTGAAATCGTCCCGAACGTGGTGCTGTCACACTCCAGAGCTCCTAGAGCCACGCAGCAGTGCAAACACTAAACCTGTGCAAACCAACAGCACCGATCCAACACAAGACGTTTACACGTGGCCGCCACTCGGGCTGCGAGCAGAGCTTAGCCTGGTTTTAATGCAACCCCTTAGACAACTACTTCATGGTTGGGGAGTTGGCGCGGGCAGTTTTTGACATGCCGTGCTACCAGCATGGTATCACACTCTTTGCATAGGCTGGGTGGCGCATGGAACCAGACGATACCATGAACACGTCGCTCACATGAGTGGAATGGCATCGCTCGCATGAGCGTGATGACAACACTGGCTGTGTCAGGGTCATTCAAAGCACTTGAGAGCAAGATGTTAAAGCCTTTCATGTTCGTCCCTTCCCTGGTTCCTACATGTTGCTGACAAAGGTTGCTCACGACCAGCAAGTATCTCAAACCCAAAACGTTCAACATATGTGTTGAATTGTGTTTATGCTTGCGGCCGAAGTGACTACACAACCAACCTGGCTCAACCCATCTCAACCACATCATACCTAAGCATGCCAACTGCCCGAAGCATGCCATACTGGCACTTTGCCAAAGCTTGGTGGCAAAATGAAGTGCATTATTTGGCAGGCTGTTCAACTAAATTCAGCTCCATGCAACACCATGAAATCATCCGAACCACAAACCCCAAACCCCGAAGAACAAGGTTTCCCGGCATGCCGGAAACAGTGGCCATGAATGCCTCCGGGCTCAAGAGCTGTGCCAAGATTTGCACCTCCAGCCACACGCTTGGATGATTGGATACCAGTACCAAGGGTGTTCACAGCTGGGTCCACGGTACGCGAGGCACCCCACACCCTAAACGAGCATCGCGCCCTAAGGCCCTAAGCCGTAACCTGGGGTTGGCCGCTGCATTGCCGACCAATGTCGGCTCTTGTTCTGCGCATACCCACAATGCAGCCCTAGAAAGGATTGTCTTCAAGATGTCATACGGTAAATTTGCCCGTCGTAGGAATCACCAGGTTCCCAAGTAACCGACTAGGCGTGTCAAGCGGCTGGAACTCGGAGCGAAAGTGACGAAACAAACCTTGTCCCTCAATCTTCAACCCTAACCACCGACAACAAGAACATCATGAAGCTCAAGCTCTAGCATGTCCCGAGACCCTAAACCCTAAATCCCAAAACCTGGTGCGCTCCAGTGCGCCTGGTCGCCCGCTAGCCGGGCGCGCGCTGGGCTCAGGTAGAAGCCAACCCGTCCCGTCGGCGGCGACGGGGCCTGGGAAGGGAACCCTAACATCCTACCCCACAACGCCCCTCTAACTACCCTTTGCCACAAAACCAAACACCAGAGAGAACGAGAACGATTCGAGTCTGAGTCCGAACAAAAGCTTCCCACGCTCGGCTACGTTGCCCCGGGTGCCAGGCAGGACGAGACCAGGGCAGCCAGGGCCATTCCAGAAGTACCTCTCAAGCGTTGCGGACGTGGGTTCAGGATGTCCAGCAGGCCTCGCTTAACTGGTATACCGCAGCAGGCACGGTGTGCCTGTGAGATCTCCTTTTGCCAGCCCAAAGAGCAGCCAAACATGTGGCTCATTCTCAGGAGGCTTTGGGGGGTTCATACGGGTTTAGGGCTTTATAAACCCCAAGACACCCTCGCTGGCCTCTGCCGACACTCGATGGAGGATGGGCAGCGCCACCTACCGCACGAAGGGAAGGCTTCAAAGGTCGGCTTGTCAATTGGGTGAAGCGGACCAAAGTCTGATGTATCGAAGGTGATACTTGGTGCGCTCAGGAAGTATGCGGGTCAAGAATTGACTGAATTTGTTGCATGGTGCTTTTTGGCACTGAGTATTTCCAGCATTGAAAGCCGAATCAGGCAAGAGAGAAGCCTTTGGACAAGATCGCTTGAGACTGGGCGGAATGGGTATTTGGGTAGTTTAATAAGATTCCATTATTAATTACCGATCAAGCACCGGAAATGCTACTCTACATGGTACACCTAGAATCATGAACCCTGAACCCTACATTCCCCAAAAAACCCAAGCCCTGTGAACCCAAAAACGTCAACGCTCTGAACCCCGACTGTCCCGACTAAAGAACCCTGTCAATTGAACGCTAAAACCTTCAACTAAGAGCGCCGGGCCAATTGCCTGCCGCATCGCTCGCCCAGAGGCCTCCACCCGCCAAGCTGGCTTTTGCTTGCATGCGGAGGGCTTCGTTGTTTAGGGTTGTAGGGTTTAGGGTTTAGCGTGTAAACCTCACAAAAGCGCGAGACTGAGGCCTGAAACCAACCCCCCGCTCCCTTCCCACCTTGCTGTGTTTGAGGCGCCGCCCGCGGCGGTCGGACGACACCTTGCCAGCCCCACATCCAACAAGAATTATTGCAGGTCAAGACCCACGACCCTCGAATGCCTGTGGACCATGTGTACATGGTCATGCTTCGGGTCAAGAAAAACGAAGTGAAACGACTTCTACGCGCTATAAGTACAAAACCTTGCGAGGGTTAGAGGGGCTCTAGGGGTTATAGCAGTTTTCCGCGTTCAACCCAACCCTAAAGCTTATAAAGCAGCCCTGTATGTCCTAACCCCAAGCCCACCATGAGCCAGGCATTTAGGGCTCAGCCCGGGCTCAACACATGCATCCCAATTCACTGGTCTAAGGCTTAGCCTTGAATTGTCTTGATATCCGAGCTTTGTTGCACTAGCCTTTCTTACGTGATTGAGTTGTGCTCATACATAATAGAAGTATGCATAAAACGCTACCTGGGCAGCCCCTTAGATGCTTCAGCCGAAGGGCCGTCTGCAAATGATCCAGCGTAACCGTCACGTCACCTCGAGTGGACAGGCTTGGCCAGAGGCGAGGAAGTTCTGGCAGCGGCAATTCGGTTTTAGCGCGGCCATCGTGTTGGATTCGAGTGCTTCAGAGGTTACAAACCATGGACTCAAACATGACAGCATGACAGCGCGCATGCTGCCCAATCCGCTGTGATTGCGAACGGCTGTCCGCGGCCGCAAGTGGAGTCCGCCCACAAAAACCCGAAAAGCCGAAAACCCGAAAAGTCGAAAAGCTGATTGGGGCACAAGCTTAGCGCGAAAAGGCGAAAAGGCGAAAAGTCGAAAAGTCGAAAATGCGGGAAAAGTACCGAAAAATCCGAAAAGTCGCCGAAAAAACGAAAAGTCGCCGAAAAAACGAAAAGCCGAAAAGTCGAAAAGTCGAAAAGTCGAAAAGTTGTGAAAATCCCGAAAAGTAGGAAAAGTCGAAAGCATGAATATTTTCGAACAATCCTGAACGTTCCGAGCAGTCTGAAAGTCTCGAAATGTCCAAAAGCCGAAATGTCGAAAGGCGGAAAAGTGGGCAAAGCACATTCTTCTGGAAGTTGTAAGGTGAAGTGCCGGGAATCCAGCATTGTTTTTTATGCGGTTCGGGCGGAGGGGGGGGGGGCTTGGGGGGGCACGGACTGGATGGACACGCAGTCGTCCTGGAAGCTGAGCTCTAAAAGCCTAACCTTCAAGCCTCACCTCGGGAGTCAAGAAGCTTTAGAACTTGTAGATTTCGGGCCGCTGGCCCAGGAAAGGCCTGAGTTTCACTGAGTAGGAATCATAGGGTTTTGGATGTTTGGTTTGTTTTTGAATCTACCTCAAAATTCAGAGTCGTACTTGAAGATACTAAATTTGTGGCAGTTGGCCTTGAAGATGCTCTGAACAACTAACTCTTTAACCTTGCCCCTGAACAGTCTAACTCTTCTTAACCCTTAACCCATATTTTTGATATGATCCTTAACCCTTTTCAACATAACAAATGTCTAAAGCTCCGAGCCTTGACCCTGAACTCTGAACCTCTCAACACCATAAGTTTTAAACTCCGAAGCGTTTGATCTCTGGGTACGTTGCACTAATCCTGGTATGGGGTGGTATGAGCTTGTAGCTCTGAACTTCTTTGGAAATCTGGGTGCAGGTTAGGGTCTAGAGATAAAGTGCTCTGAACAACTAACTCTGTAACCTTGTCTTTGAATAGTGGAACTCTTCCTAACGCTCAACCCTTAATTTTCTTGCTTCAATAATCTTTCTTGTAAACTCTTAACCTGGACTATTTGAAGCCTGAATGTCTAAACTCCATAGGCTCTAAACTCTGAAGCATTGTTCTTGGAGATCTGGGTTCAAGGCCCTGGGTCTAAAGATAATCGCCAAGTGTCTTCTCCGGATGTATGTAGGCTGCCCAGGCACGTCGTTGAGGCTGTCGCATGTAAGATCCACGCGGCGAAGCCTACAAGGCCTTCTTAAATTCGGAGTGGCTGTAGATTTATGATAGCACTGGTTTAGGATGTGTGTGTGTGTCGTCGGAAGGGCTGAGGGGGATGAGCCCGAAAAGCCCGAAAAGTTGAAAAGTGCAGAAAAATCTCGAAAAGTGCACAAGCCCCGAAAAGTCGAAAAGCCGGAAAAGCCACGAAAAGTCGAAAAGTCCAGAAAAGTCCTGAGGGGGATGAGCCCGAAAAGTCCGAAAAGTCGAAAAGTGTAGAAAAATCTTGAAAAGTGCACAAGCCCCGAAAAGTCGAAAAGCCCGAAAAGCCACGAAAAGTCGAAAAGTCCCGAAAAGTTCCGGCGAGACCCGAAAAGTCGAAAAGTCGAAAAGTCGACAACTTTTCGACTTTTCGACTTTTCGATGTTTTTAGGGCGTCTCCGCTTATCTGCAAGCGCGGAAGCTTGCGTGCTTAGCAATCCCAAAAGCCGAAGGCCTTAACTTAAACCACAACTCCAAGAGTATGATCACCGAGGCTGTTCCAAGACCATGCCTGCCATCTTGCGCATTACCCACAATCACGCAGCCCACAGCTCCCAGTTGCAGAATGCCACCTTATGCTGAGCAAGGCCTTCTTCATCCCTAAACCCTACAAGCCCCTTGAACCTCAAGTTTGCCGGATCCCAAACCCTCAACCTCAAGGGACCGCGCGCACGGAAACCACTCGGAAGAGAGTCGGCTGCAGGCTCTGCAGCGGGGTGAAGCCAGCCTGGTGAGGATCGAGGGTCACGGGGGTTTGGGGTTCAGGAGGTTTGGGGCTTTGGGCTTAGGGTTCCCCAAGAACCTGGGGAAGAAAGGGAACCCACCCGGGGTGTGCTACACTCCCTGAAGCATCGGCCTTGCACCGACACTTTGGACACGAGGAAATTGGCCTGTAGTTTTGTTCAAACAAACATCAATTCTGGGCCATGCTACCATTACAATTACCTACCACTTCCCCTAAACTCAGGAAGCCTCTCGGGGACTTAAACCCGGTTGAGAATATAGGAAAGTGGGCCCGCAAGAAAGCATTACACCCTCCTCCATCCACCAACAAAGGCGCTACTGCTCCTGTTACTGCTACTGCTCCTGCTCCTGTTTTGCGATATATTCCTGTTGATACATCTCACATTCTTTCTTAGCAGTCGCTACTGAGCTGCGCCTCCCACGTGGCCGAATGTGGTCGGGAGTCCAGGCGCTCGACTGTCCTTTGGCAATGAGCTGTGTAGGCTTCATCAGCCTTACATCCTCTGCTCTGAATCCCCAAATGCTTGGGGTTTGGGGCTTAGTGCATGTCAACCTCTCTCCTATGCAAAGATTGATCCTCAAATATTTCAGCCCTTGCACCAACACAAGGAGTTGCGAAGCAGCTGAAATAAGGAGAACCCATGATGTTTTCTTCCATCTGTCTTCCTGGGCAAAGCCGAAGCTGGCACGTGAAGCACTTCTCTTGATGTTTGGAAGCCCGCCGACAACCAAAGCTTAGCTGATATCCATCCACCGGAGCCTCAGATAATGAAAAATCCGCCTTCTAATCCCAGGTTTCCTCCAAGAACCTGTTTTGCGGCTGCATGCGCAGAATGGCTACTCCCCACCCCTAATCTTGACCCAAGAGTCACGCACGCCACTGCGCCATTGCGCTCCAACTTGGCAACGAGGTTATCCTTGGAAGGGTTTCAACTGGATACTATCTTTTAGACATGTCTAAAAAACTGTTGAGACATGTTTTTTAGACATGTCTAAAACATAGTATCCGGCTTCATCGGCTCCAGCCCGAGCTTCAGAGAGAGTCATGGGTCCAAGTTCATGACAGGCACACCGCATGTGATGGTCCAAGTAGTTGCCCCACCATGCATGCAAGAACCTTGTTGAGTATTATGCGGAAATACAACCACCACTGACTCTGAGAGTGCCGAGCGGCGATCGACACTGTGACATTGCCGAAGATGTTCCGCAAGAGCGGCTGCAGCCACGTCTCCTGCCCATGCAGCGCAACCACCGTCAAAGAAGCATCATTCAGTTGCATCCTTGGCGCCCTATATTGAAAGGACTGATAGGACCGAACGAGCAATCATGGTGGCCAACCCCAAAGCAAACCAGCCGATTGTCCGCCAGTATGGCGCACGTGTGTTCGAGACCCTGAGACACGGCCACGACTGCTCCCAGGCCAGATGGCACGCAATAGTCGTAGATACCGCAGTTGTCATCATCCCCGACGTCGACCAAAGAAAACAAGTTGCCGATTCGCTTTGATTGCGCAGGTGCAGGTAGTACTACCAGCAGAAACAGCCAGAACTTTTCCCAGGGTTTGCCAACCGACAGGGGCATGGACTCTTTTCAGGCCTCGCGGCACTCCCAGGCCTTTGGCCGAGAACAAAAACCAACAGACCAGCGGCCCGTTTGCTTTCACTGCGCACGCGTGCCTTAAACCAACCGAAATAGCTCTGGTGACCGTTAAACCTGCAGGAACGTCGCACCGATCGTGTGGCTGCAGCCAGAAGATACAGCCCACACTGCTCCTATCAAATCTGCACCCGTAAAAACTCTGAAATGCGAGATGGGAGACAAGCCCTGTGGCTCAGAAGCCTTGACACCTTCAAGCCCAAAACCCTTCCGAGCCCGGAACTCTGAACCCAACACGCTCCAATTTCTTGAGCCGGTACAAGCCACAAGCCCAACCCGAACTGACTCGAGCCGCTGGCCTGCGACTCATCCAAGGCCTCCTGAGAGCTTTCCTCGACACACACACACACACAAAGACTAGGGCTGGGGCAGCAGAGCTTTGATTTGACAGGCTGAAGTATCATATATGGTTTGTTCATAGTTTCGGAATCGTTTCGGGGACCCCCTACGACATTGAGCATAAGGGGTTGAGGGTTGGGGAGCACTCGGTGCACGGTCTTCCCTCTTCCGAACGTCGAATCCCAAGGCCTCAGTCGAAAGAGAGCTCATTCCGAAATCCAAAACCTACAAGGGCTACTTCTAAAAGCCCAAGGAGCCATCTCGTCTAAAACTGTCCAAACCCAAACAAAAACCAAAAGCCCCCCCCCCCCCCCCAAAAAAAAAAAAAAAACAAAAACAAACGATAAACCCTACGAGCCGGTTAATTATGGGGGATGGTTTGACGTCAGGGCCCCTTTCGAGGACCAACTTCTTCAAGGCTGTCAAGAAAAGTACCCAGATGCACCCTCAACCCTATAATCCCTCAATCAACCCTAACCCCTGAATGCTAAGCCCCTAAACTCTAAGCCCTAAACACAGTCCTTGACAGGCGCCGCCGGAGAGGCCGCCACGGGTGCGGCCGCTGGGCCTCTGGGGTCAAGGCAAATGTCTACGGCCATACGGCCAGTGCTCCAAGCAACGGATCAGGGTTCAAGGTCTAACCCTAAACCCTGCACCCTAAAATCCAAAACCCAAAACCCTGAACCCCATAGGGTTTCGGGGTTTAGGGGTTTAGGGATTTAATGCTGAGCCCACATTATGAGGTCTCTCCTCCACCCCCGCTCCCGAAGATGATCTCCACGGCGTCCACCTGGCAGCGTGGGTGGTTGTTGGACTGCTGGAGGCAGGGAAATAATACCGTCCTTGTTCTTAACATTAGTCTTGCTCCAATGTCTTCTTCGTCGAATTTTGGAACAGTGTCAGTACTGGAGACATGTTATCGTTGTGCATCGTTTGGTGTCGGGGTCGTGACCGCAAGTAGCAGCTGCTGATTGACGAAGCGATCTGGCCATGGCCCTGTTGATTGATGAAGCGATCTGGCCATGCTCCGCTCTACTTATAAAGACAGCTGAACCCAACTGAAATGCTTAGTCCATTCTAAACCGAACCAGCCAAAAGCACAAACTGCAAAACAACACAGGCGTCATTGCGCCTGGAGGCAGCCTGGAAAAGCCTGATGCCCTCATGGGGCCGATAAGCCGCGCCAGAAGGCCCCAAAGATACATGCCTCGCCCTCCCTTAGGCTCTCTGAAGCCTAAACCCATGGCCCCATATGGCCCCTAAGCTCCCTGCTTGCCTCAACTCGCAAGGATTGAGAGCGTATGGCGTTCCAGGGCACGACCTGAGCCGAGGGCTGCAGGCTGACTTCTTGGGCTGAAAAGGCTAAGGCCATCTGGGGCTAAGGCCATCTGGGGCTCATAGAGTTTTGAGTTTTAAGTGTTATGCAGGGCTTTACAGAACAGGCTTTATATGGTTTTTATGTAGGGTTTTGAAGGCCCAATACAGGTGTGGCCTGCCACCGTCTGTCCACGTATCTTCTGAACAAAGAGGAGAAGCATACTCTTAGGGATGAATGATTTAGGGCTAGGGTCAGTAGGGTTTAGGGTTGACGTTTTAGGAGTTCAGGGACCTCCAAAGCCGAAGCAGCCCCCGTAATGTCAGCCAGGCTGCGACACGAAGCTCTCGCACGAAGCCTGCCGAGCGCAACCGGAGTTTGAGACAGGTGGTTTTTTGTCAACCCAAAGGGTGAATGGGTTGCGTGGTTGAGGACATCGGGCTTTTTTTGGGATAACTAGAACTTGAGCAAAAGACTTGGGTTGAGGGCAAGCCTCAGGTGATCCTCCCATCCACATAGGTGAGGATCAGGGCTGAGGACCAACCAGCACAGCTGTGTGCTTCAGCGGGCCTCGCGTCAATTGGATGCTGCTCTCCTCTGTGCCCAGCACCTCGCTTTCAGCACTCCGTAACGCCCAGCGGTGCAGAGGATCGAAACCCAAAACCCTAAGGCTCTGCGACAAAGAGGTTATGCTTGCAGGAAGGCAAGGGCAGAGACCTGCCAAAGTAAGCCCCTCCTCACCGGATCCAGCGTTCTTGACACACCGAACACCCAAATCGCACAGCAGGGTGACACGCGAACCACTTGGCACGCTGCCCGCGCCAGCTCCTCTGTGCGCAGCTCGAAGTTTGCCACGCGGAGATCCCCGCCCCACCTCTCAGAGACGAGTGTGGCGACGAGTGTTTTTTGAATGGCTGCTTGAAACTGACACACATCTAGGGATCAACAGGGGCTCACAACAGAACATGCAACATGTGCGTGCAATAACACACACACAGATATACATGTATACATATATATATATGTACACATGTATTGATTTATCTACTTGTTATACTGTTGGACTTCTGCTTTAGCACATGGACTTGAATACCGCACATCGTCACGCTTCACTGCCAGCGATGCTGGATGAGTTGTCAACACAACTTTCAACAATGGACTGACATGATGCTTGGCCGAGCGGCAGTGACAGGGAGTCTGTCCGGAGCGTGTCGCAAATGTAACCTGGCTGCCGGCAGAAACACGCTCCCAAAGCCCAAATCATAAGCTCGACGGAACCCAGATAGCCCCAAACTGGTGTCCGGATGTGGCATGCATCAACCAATCGAAAGCTTTACGTGACTGACCCTTTCGCCCAACCCTATACTTCCGAAGCATACAAAATCCTAAGGCAGGAGCGCAGACAATCACCAATGCTATCCGCATCATCCACAAACCATCCTTTCATAAAGAACTGGGCGCCAAGCCCTATTCTCTGTATCCGGCCCCGAGTCCCCAGACCGCGGTCCAAGAGGCGCTGGGCGTATCGGAGGATGATGCGCGTAAGCACAGCCTCCAGCATGGCCGCGACACCTGGAGACGCTGGAATACAGGGTGCGGAGAAGGACCGGGCAGGATTCGAGGATTCATGGATTGATAAGTTTAAGCTTCAGGGTTGGTGCCGAGGGCTCAGGGCTGAAGGAGCTTCCGAGTCTGCACTGACTATGCCACAGACCGTTTTCCTGGCCTTGGGGTTCTTGGCTTCGATGACGATCTAGACCCTCTGAACCTTAAACCCTGAACCCTGAAAGACACGAACAAAAACCCTCAAGCCCCGAAGATCCCTGAACCTGCGGGGGGGTCGAGGCAGCCCCCCGCATGGGGCTCATGAAAAATTTAACTTCGACCCCGCAGCCCACAAAGAAGGGGTGGAGATTTGTGGCTGCCCCGTGTTGATGTATTTTTAGAGTTTAGCAGTGGCTCGGCCTCCTCCCTTTGCTGGAAGACACGCTCGACATCCGCGCGAAGTTTGAGAGGCTATCAGGTCCAGGTTTGGGCTTGGAGTTGGTTTAGAGTTCAGGGTTGGCTGCAGGGGTGAGGGTTTGAGGCGTAGAGTAGGGTCGGGCTCTCTGTTTGGGTGTTGATTCTAGCGATCTCTGTCAATTTCCTCACAGTATACGATACCAAGAATTTGCCGGAGTCTCATTCACAAGTGCTATAGAAACATGCCTGCACACGACGAGTTCTTTACATCGGTATTGATCTTCTCCTTGTTAGGGTAAGGTTGAAAAGCAAGCCAAGGCTGAAGCCATAAAGGCAACGCTTGCATGATTTGCAGTTCAGGGGATTGAGCTGCAACGTTCGGTGCTTTTGGCCTAGACCAGTACGAAGTACAAGTAGTACAAGTTGTAGGAGTAGGACCTGACTAGCAGTGGCTGCACTCAGGAGGGTAGCTATAAATTAAACTTTTAGCTGCCTTAAGAAGAAACCCAATAAACCCCAAAAAGGTAAGGATCTAAAGTTACAGTAAAGTACCACAAAGCAGGTGTCACTGTAATGCACGGAGCAGGCATCAGGCATGATAAGAGTTGCCACGTAGGTGCTCAGCCATTACGACTGAACGTGCGCTGGGCGCGCAAAGTGAAACAAAGGCAACCTTGTCATCGCCCCTGACTTGTGCTTCCGTTGCCTAAAGAGTCTTAAAGAGGAACACCGACATGGTATGCAAACGAAATGAAAAAGTGTGAAGCAAACACAACAGATCCCTGAAGACACGTACGAGCCCCCTAAACCTCGCACCACTCACGGGCAGCTCCCGGACCACAAGGCCAGCAAACATCAGTTTGCCGAAAGCCTCGCTGAGGCAGGGGCTCTGCTAAGTTAATCTTGCTGTCAAAAAAAGGGGGGAAGCCCGCCAAGTGCCAAGGTCTCAACTGCTAGCTAAGTAAGGTCAAGGCCCGATTTTTGGGAAGCTGTGCAACTGCTGAATCTGCTGAGATGACTAGGGTAGCTAGCAAAACAAGCACAATCTCAGCCGACGAAACACAACCAAGCTTCATCTCCTGGAACAGCCTCGAACCCCTGCTTCAGGCTACGAAAAATAAGAGTCCGCGCCTGGCAGTCCGTTGGTACATCCTGCACAGGCGGATCTGAGCTTGTAAGTTTGGGGTTGAGAATCATATGGTATGACAGCTGTGGTTTTCTCTGAGCATGTACAAAGCACGAGAGCGGCCGCAGACCCCGAAACCTCCCCAACTCCGTACAGACCACAGCCTCTCAGGGACTCCTTCAAAGCCCTACCAGCCCCAGTGCCCTAAAAAGCCCTAGAAGCCCGACAAGCTCAGAAAAGCCTTAAAACCCTACAGAAGCCATATAAGCCTGCCAGAACCAACTGCCCACTTTACAAACCCTATTCCCTCCGGGCCTGGGCTCGACCCGTGGCAGCGGCTCGGGGCCGGGGTCCTTGGCCTCGCAGTGGGAAGGTTTGCGCGGGCTTAGGCTTCTGGAGGCTTAAGGTCTATTGCCGCGAAATCCAACTTACACTTTACTTACAAGGCTTGAGAAGACATGTACACATAGATAGATAAGAATGGCCTCAAAAGATGCCTCTCGTCGCCTAAAAAATCTTGGCTGACAGCACCATCCTTTTGCTGCCCAACAGCTTCTGTAGATGCCGAAAACAACAGCCATACCTACGCATGTGTGTGTACCACGCACACACACACACACACACACACACACACACGCACACACACACACACACACACACACACACACACACACACACACACACACACACACACTCGGACACACACACACACACACACGCACACAGACACACAGACACACAGAGACACACACACACACAGAGACACACAAGGAGAGAGAGAGAGAGAAAGAAAGAAAGAGACATACACATATACAGATATCAAAAAACATACGTGCATACATACATAAGACATGGTATGTATACATGCAGATCTATGTTGCAAGTAGTCTACCAACCATGGTCTTAATGGGGTCCCAACTGTGTGCGCAAACCGGGCTTTTCGAGGCAACAAAGCCGAAGCACAGCTGCCACAAAAGTATAAGCTCCACTGAGTTCCAGGCTTTTCGGGAAGACAACCACCTGAGCAGCGATGCTTGACCGTAAGCCCATAAAACCCTAAACGTGACGTCGGCCCGAAAAAGTCCAAAAGAATCTGCACCCGCCAAGGCAGCGTCACTTCGACTGCGAGACTGTCTTCCGCGTGCTGACCACCTACAGATAGTGTTTAGGGACAATGATTGGGGTTGATCTAAGCTATGGGCCCTCTTTGGTACCCTCAACTACAAGGAACATGCTTACTGCAAACTTGTCCCCCACATGTGGGTCCACCCGGTGTGCAGCTGAACACGGAATAACATAGTAGGGATCCACTCATCCAACCCCTCTAGAACACGCACGCTCACTCAGACACTCACACACTCACACAAAGTAGGGGTCCTGAGCTCCTGGCATGATGGCGAAGAGCTGTGCGACCACCTCAGAGTGATGGGCATCTGAATGCAGGATTGCGGGGACAGTTTTGTTTGCCGGTCTTTCTGGAGCCCTTGCAGATATGGGAAGAAGGAATATGATAATGCATCCTACAATCACTGAACATGGCCGACATGGCCTTTCTTCGGGTTGAGAATATCAAGGAAGAATGAGCAACGCACCGAGCCCACCCTTGAAGCCGCAATCTGCAAACCCAAGTAAACCCTAATTAGACCTCAAATAAACCCGAGATAAACCCTCAACCCATCTCAAATACCAGCACCTCAAGCCCTAAAACGCAACGCTCTGCAAGGACGCGAGGTGCGGACGGCCATCATGCAAACGAGGAGGCCGCGGCGCACGCGCTCCACAGTCACCTCCGAAAGCGGAGTGTCGGGAGTGGGCTGCGGGTTTGTGCAGGGTTTGGGAATTTCGGGTTTGCTTGGTGACTTCGGGGGTTCAGCGATCAAGTACACCCAAGCAGACCTGTAGGGCCCACAAGCAGTGCAAATCCCTGTGTAAACAACGCGCAGCAACATAAGCATTAGAGGAGACTCCTATTCTAAGGGCCAGAATCTAGAAAACCGCTGGTCATCGGAAAGTCTAGAGTCGAGATTGCAGAGTACTACCCAAAAGGACCCGTGGCAGAGCAATTATGTCTTTACACGTCTCGTCATCATCTAGGGGCCCAGCCCAGGCTGCGGCAAACTATCCCCACGCCCTGAGATCCCTAAACCGCCAAATCGAAAACGAGCCTCGCACAGCAACGCTCTCAACTCAAGACGAGTTTAGGGTCTGGTGTTCTGCTTCATAGGGTTCGTTTTTTGAGCCGAGCTTAGTGCCTCCCCCCCTGCTCAGCCTCTGCCATCGCATTCCAGAGCAGGTCCAGAGGAAGCACCGCCCTGCACACCCAACGAGACAGACAAACACAGACAGACACACACACACACACCCACACACACACACACACACACACCCTAAGCACTATACGTCAAAAGAAAGTAAACTGGTTTCGGGCGTGGTATTTTCTCTTGGAAAATGTGGGCTGCTTTTCGGCATGCAGGGTCTCAGCAGGGACCGACCTGAATCAGGATTCGCAGAGGCTCAGAGGCCTAAGATCGACAGCGCGGCTAGGCGCTCTCTCCCTCCCCATGAGAGCGCGCAGGGGCTTGCGGCTTGCGAGTTAGGGGCTCCGATGTGCGCCTTGCCGCACTCTCGCCGAGGGCGGCCGGCGCCTCCTGCCAGGTTGCGAATCGAAGACATGAGGCTCTGATTAACCCTGTAAACCCTATAAACCCTCTAAACCCTATAAACCCTATAAACCCTATAAACCCTGTAAACCCTGTAAACCCCAAAACCTAAACCCCTGAAGCCTACACTGCATGCGGAGCCCCAAAAATTCCAGCAAGCAAAAATGAACAGGAGCACTCTCGACACCTTCCGAGCCCCAGGCTCCCACAGCTGTAGATCCCTTTTTGTTTTTTTGTGCCTTCGTATCCTTTTACTGTACTCTTTACCTTTTAAGTATACTAGAGTTCATTAGGGCACCCACGAAAGAGTTATACCATTCAGGGCCCAGGTAGAGCCCTGAACTCCAGCCCTGCAAACCTTGATGAGCAGCTTCGGCTCAGCAACTTGCATCGCCTGAACTCATGGAACATCTTTCATCTTTCTGGAGGGTTTTTGGCTTGGAGGGTTTAGGGGAAGGGTTTATAGGGTTTACATTCGAGGCAAATTGCAAAATAGCAGCAGCTCGGATACTGATACCTTCGAATGACTACCCGTGAGCCTTCAAGTACAGAGCCCTAAAGGCCCGAAGCACCCCACAATTTGCAAAGCCTGAAATTTCCCCTGAATTCAAAGCCACATGCACAAACCAATTATGAGCCCGCCACGTCTCGCTCTAGAACCGACACCATAAACAAGCACGATGTTAGCACACTGGCCCGAACACCCCACCGCAGTGACCTGCGACGTCGCGGGGACTACACTGGCGTTGGCCGCGACGCTGGCATTGGCCGCGACGCTGGCATTGGCCGCGGATGCAACACCGAGCTGCGCAGGGCTTCTTTGGACCGTGGGTTTTGGCTACAGCGGTTGCTGGTTTCTAGGGGTGTGTAGTGTTCAACCAGTTTCCCAAAGGTACCATAGGGCCTCGGTTGGGGGGGGAGCTACAGTATTGAAGGGAAGTTCGCCTTCAATTAAAGTTAATTGGGAAGGCTCTGGGTTTGGGTTTGGGGTCCGAGTAGGGAGTTAGAGAGGTATTGCGCTGGATGTGGTTCGAGGACTCCCTTCTTTTCGGGAGCATTCGATTTGAGTACATCAGCTTGTTGACCTGCGGCCACTTCCCTGCGTTTCACTATATTATATCTCTAAACAGCAGACGTCTTACTGAGGGTTTCCCAGGAAAAATTGTCGGTTCCCAAGCCCTCTCCCTCAACCCTAAAACCTCCCCAAAGGGCTTAGGATTTCGGGGTTCTCGAACCTCCCCGAACATCCCAAAAAATGGAAGAGGCCTGCAGCAACAGCACCTCCGCTTCTGCCTGACGACTCCCAGGCTTGAGGTCTGACAGTATAGGGTTGGGGGGTTTAGGCGTTGGGGCTTATATGCGGATTGTCGATTCAGAAACCTTGAGCTGAAAAATTGGTCAGAATGCACCTCAACATGCTATCTGCGCAAAATGTCGGACGTACTCGCGGGCTTCCTTGTGGAAGCCTTCTTGGGGGGCTTCCAAGGCTTTGGGGCTCTTGTTTCCCTGGCGTCCCCAAAACCTGCGCAGATGCTTCCGAAGCCCTGAATCGTGAGCCCCAAGTTGAGAACTCTGCGTAGCTTCCTCCACGCACCCCTTTAGGCGACCATTCAATCATATTATGTCCTCACGGTATACTGTATGTAAGCCTAGGGCCTATGTCTTTTTAACTCTGCTCCTGACACCTCCCAAGTCCGCAAGGTGAGTGCCCCAACCCCAAAATCACGTTAAAAATGCCCATTCTGCAGGCTTGCCTACAAGGCCAAGGGCTTTTAAGGTTCGAATCAGCTCGGGCTTCGCAAGTCCGGAAAGGGCTCCAGGCTGAGAGGATTTTTGCGGGGCATCGGGTTGAGGGCTCGAAAGCCTACGTCAACCCTCAAGTACCTGTTAACAGGCCCTACAACGCCATGCTTGCCCCTCTCGCCCCCCAAGACGAAACCCTGAAGCCCTGGAGCCTCACACTCCTCCCCGGAGCAGCTCGTGCCTGGTGTAGGGTTGGCCCAAGACATCTCAGGTCCATAGTCTCCAGTCTCTAAGTGCTAGGTGGGGAAGGGGTTCAGGGGGGTCTAGAGGCTGCACAAAGCTATCAGGCAGTATGCTTATCGGGAGCTTGCGGGGGCGTGCGGTGGGAAAAGGGACTAGACTTTAAAGACTACTTTGAAGCGTTTATAAGAGGATCTGCAGAAGTCGAATGTATTTGGGAGCCCTGAGGGGAGGTTTTGGAGCCTGAAGGGGTTTAGCGTTTCTTGGCCCCTGGTTTGAGGCACGAAACCTGGTTTTGGGGGGAAGGTGGGGTGTCTTGAGGTCCCGGTCTGTCTTTCTTGAAAGCTTAAAACCCCGAAGCCCCAAACGCCAGACCTGAACCTGAACCCCCGAAAGTCTTGTGGCTTCTTTGGGGGCATGGACACCCAAACCCCCTACAAACCTAGACCCTTCATACCGCACGTGGCGCCTAAGCCATTACCCTTTATAACTATACAACCCGAAGCTCTGCTGGGAGGTTCATGGTACCGTAATAACCCAATTATAACTGTACTTATAACCCGCTTATAAGCCCCAAAAGTGACCTGGTGTGGTTATAGTTGGTTATTAGTACAGTCATACTTGGGTTCTTAGGTACCATGAACCTCCAAGCAACCCCCTGAACCCGAAAGCTGCAAGCTCCGCAAGGCGAGCTCCCGAGGCTGGGGCCATCCGCTGGTGCGGTGCTGGCCAGCGCCTCGCTGCTTTGAAACTCCTAAACTGGACAGCCTTTGAACCTACTTGGAGGTTCATGGGTAGTTATTAAGAAGGGTGTTCTAAGTAGGGTAACTATTTACTTATACCCGGTTATAACCCTTATCTAGGGTAATTGTAACCCTACTTATAACTGCCCATGAACCTTCAAGTAACATAAGGGCCGATGTGGCATCGGCGGGGTTTGGTAGTACCTTGTGTCCTGAGGAATTGGAAGGGGGTGGCACGGGGACTTGTTGAGGCGCCTGTGCCCTTAACCACCCCAAAGCCCCCCCAGCCTCCGTCCTATTCTGGGTGTCGGGTTGTCTTCCTTGAGGCCTCCAAACCCTGCTGTCATTTACTAAAACCCACAACTCCCAAGTTTAGCCTCGCCAAACGTGAGGCAGAGCGCGAGGAGAAGCCTGGAACCAGAGACGATGTGCAGTTTGGGAACTATGGGCTCTGGGACTTTGGCATCGACACCCGAAACCTGAACCTTATATGCACCCAAAAACATTCAGTTCAAGGCTGAGGGTTTGGGGTGAGGCGGGGAGCGGGTGGCTGAATCGAAAGGAGAGGTCAGGGGTCCTTTGCATGCCTTTCCGTCAGACCCACCTGTACTATATGCATTCGCAAGATGCCCCTCACGACATGGCGTATGCCATTATGCGCGGCACCTCCATGAACCTTCACAACCCGCCTTACGCAACCTAAGCCAACCTAAACACTTGACCAAAGCTACAGAGCCTTAGGACCCGAGCAAAGAGTCATGAGCTGAGGGCCTGGGGCTTGAATCTGCCAGGGCCATTGGGGCCGGCGAGAACATCGCCATAGCCTCCCCCCCACCCCAAATCCCCAAATCCCCAACCCTGAAACCTGCCTGCAAGCCGCTTGCGGGCTCATCTGACTGTGGTGCAGCCTGCAGCCTGCATGGCCAGCATAGTAAGTCGCCACTCCGGATTTAGATTCTGGAGGCCAGGAATAGGTTCCGAGTTGCGGCTTGGATTTTGAGGGCATGGTGGTGCTGCCGGGTTGACAGTTCGCTGCCTGAAAGTAGGGGGACAGTGCCCATTCGGAGTGGCCATCGACAGTTCCAGTGACAAGCATGCTAGCTACGAGCAGCAGCCACGCTCGACCTAACGACGATGCAAAGGAATCCCCCCTCCCTCCCGTCCCGGCCTCTGCACGGGATCGAGGCTTCTTTGGAGGATAGGAGTTGGAGGCTGTTTTAAGGTATGTATGTATACAGCTTTTGGACTGACCTCTTGGTAGGCCTGGCGGCTTTTCAGGGTTGATGGGGGCCTTAGGATTGTGGAGGCACTTGAGTCGCTTAATTCTGCTCATGATTGACTTGGCATTTCTTAACCCCCCTCCCCCGAAATGCGAAACTAAACTATCAACTCCCCCCCCACCTGCCCCCAATCAAAAAAACACAAAATCCCGAGGAGCGGGGATTTGGTTTCAGGGTTGCCTTTCCGGAAGAGGCCAGCCCTTTCAAACGCAACTCCCCGCCCCCCCGCCCCGCCCCCACCAAACAGGACGACAGGCCACCCCCAAGCAAGACCACAGCCCCTTGATTGACTGTTCGGCCCCCTGCCAGAGAGATTGTAGAAATCATAGGAAGTGAACGACAGGACACTAAGGATACGTCACCAAGCACTCATGGGAGGCTCGGCGGGATTCTGGCGGGATTCTCTGAAGGTGGGCACTCCAAGGATACTCGGCGGGACCTTTTGCAGGCATCTTTGCCGGGTGCAACTCGGCGCGGGCACTCCGGGGATACTTGGCAGGACTCGGCACTTCAGGGACAACTCTCCCGGGACTCTCTGTGGGCTTCTCTGTGGGTGGGCGCTCCAGCAGGACATCGGGCGGGGAAAGGAGGAGAACGCCTGCTTTAGAATCTTTCACCCCCGCAGCGAAACCCGGCCGCCATGACTGCTTTACGTGAGTTGGCGTCCCAAGTTTGCAAGGCCCAGGGGTCTAGGGTTTATCGAGTTTTAGGTTTTAGGGTTGTGGGCTTTGGGAATCGGAAGAAGCAGCCTCCAACTCCTATAGTAAAGTGTTCGGTTGGCGGCTAGACATTTGAACCTGAGGCAGCGCGCATCATGCACCATGCTATATTGCAGCTACACTGCCCCAACCCCCAGCAACACCAACAACATGCCCCGCTCAGCCCGAAGGTGCCCTTCGGGGTCTTTGGGCTTGGGTGTTAGTGGCTTGGAATTTCAACTGGGTGTGAGAGAGATGAAGAACACTTAGGGTTCAGCCCGCAAGGCCTGAGATTCACCTACAGTTGTCATTGCATGTGGGTTATGCCCGTACCCACTGTAATAAATGGCCACTGCACCTTTTTGCAACTCCGCACCCTCTGCCACCCTCAGCAGCAGATGACAGGCCCTACCGCACGTCCCGTCTTGGGATGCGGCGAGATGAGATGCCCAATGTAACTTCTTCGGGCACCATAAATCGAGGTCTACGAGGGTTTATAGGCCTTAAGTTTCTTGCTTAGGCTTGAGCCGGGGCAAGGGCTTGGGGAGTCTAAGGCCAACGAAGGCTCTGCACCCTCATACGCGGCACTTCCCCAAGCGCACCTCAGTGCCAGTATGTCGGGGTGATAAACTTAAATTGGACTTCTAAATGTTGGGATTTCCGTGTTCGCTGTAGAGTTCTGGTAAGAGTTGAAACACTCTGGGTATTTGCATCACGCCAGCTTCCTCACGCAAACGCTCTATGACGGCTGTAACACGACCCCCTTTCCGCTTCTGTGCTCTCTGGGTGCGGCGTTGCCCTCTTCGCAGCTCGGACTGCTTTGGACAAGCCTTTCCTTCGAAATCCCAACCTCTATAAACCCGATAAACCCTCAACCCTGTAAGCCCAAAGTGCCCCTAAACTTTTCGCAACTGCTCAAACCCTGAGCTCAGCAGATCCTCAAGCTGACCATACCCTCGTCCGAAAGCGTTGAGTCCCCATGCTTCCCCTGCATCCATTACCCGGCCAGCCCCCCCCCCACCCCCCACCGCCAAAGAAAAGGACCGAGCAAGCCCTTACGCATGATTGAAGTACATTCCGACAGCGTGCCTCGCTGTCGCTTCGCCTTCGCATCGCGGGGGGAGTGTCATCCTGGCAGCTATGTTTTTATGGGAGGGTTTAGGGTTTAGGGGGTTAGGGGGAGGGTTTAACATGGGGTTTGGGGGCAGCTGGGAGCCTTGAAGAAGGACTTCTGCAGGCTGAAACTTTCTTTGTAGCCAGACACTCCATCCAATGACGCATAGGGGTGCATAGTGCACCAACACTCAGTCACCAAGCCCTTGACCACAAGTCCGGAACTTCAGGAAATGGCTTTGCTGTAAGGTTTCTTGCTTCTTGGGTGCCCAGCCGGGAGTGGATGCAAATTCTGCAGAGGAACTTCTGGGGGCTTCGAAGCAAGTGCAGAGCAGCAGCCTGAACACACACGAGACAACCGCACATGAACCCTGAACCATACGTCAACCCCAAGCCCTGGAAAAACCTGAGCCCCAATGGGCATTCCCCAAAATAGGGTCCACATCATGTAAACCCCAAGAATATTACCACCCCATGAAACAACCTTGCCAGAACTTTGGGTCCTCGCAGGATGGGATAGATCACAAAGCCGACCATGGCGCTGATAATCAGATACCTCCAGGGTTTGTGCCTTTTAAGCACCTCCTTTAGGAAGGACTCGAAGATGCTTATATCTTTTATTTGGGGGGGTTTAAGGTTCTGTTTGGGGGGGGGGGGGGTGGGGGGCGGGGAGGGTCCAGGTTGCGTTTAGCATCGTGGCGGTTTGGGGCGCAGTGCTGTTGTGGTTTTGGGTTCCGTTTGGCTCTACAGCGCCGAGACCCTGGCACGCCGGCGAACACCGCGAAGAGTTTCCAGCTGCTCTTCCAAAGGCCATCCCTGGCGAGTTTTGGGTTTTGGGTCCAGCGAAGCAAGGGTCAAAGTCAGCGACCGGACGCTTCGGGGCTGAGGGGCTGGCGGTTGAGGCTTGTAGCCTCCTTCTCCAGGGAAGGAAACAACACAAAAAACCAAGGTTGAAAGTTGTTGCTATGGGCTCAGCAAGATCGGGTATGGGGTTTCGAGTTCTGCGGCTCAGCTTCTGCAAGGTTGGGTGACGTGCGCGCAGAGGAAATCCACCAAGGCTGGTCGAATGTCGTGCTGGGCCAGAAACTCTCTGCTGTTCTGAAGCCCTTTGCATCTTAAGGGTAGATTGGGGGTCTAGGTCGGGTTCGGGTCACCCCAAACCCTAAAACGCCTAACGTCGTCTGTTCGGCCGGGGGGTTCATAGGGATTGGGGCCTAGCACGGTTTAAGTTTCAGCTTTAATTCAACAATCCAAAGACCTGAGCCAGAACTTCCCGACCATTTGACGCCAACCGAAACTGACCGAATGGCCGAATGGAACCACGCACAAGGGATTCGTCGGAAAAAACTAGACCAGGCAAGCCAAAAAGTGAACATCCTGAAGGAAGAACCTGCTTGGAACATCCTGAAGGAAGAACCTGCTTGCTAAACGAAGGTCCATACCACAACCCCCTGAAGCCTGAACCCCAAAAGTTCCGACCCTGCTCCCTGCACTCCCAGGCCTGAACTTGATGGGATCCTCCATCCAGCTCAGCAGGAGGTAGTTGTTGCCAACCTTCCGCCAGTTGAGGGCAGGAAATTCAGGCCGTTGCACAGCCTGGAGTGCCCCAATGCCTTTTTTCGCGTGTGGCGCATGCCCGCATGCAGCAGAGACAGGCTGTTTCGACGCGGAGGCTCGTCAACTAAACCCAAGCATGGGTCCAGCTCCGCTACCTACCCCCCCCCCCCCCCCCCCCCCCCCCGCCCTCGCCTAACCCTGACCCCCGTACAGCCCTACTGTACCCCCCGACAAGGCCCAACAGACTCAAGCCCTGCATTATCGTAGGTAGTCATTTCAAAGCCCTAAGCCTGATAGCCCCGACACAAAGCCGCACAACCTATCTTCCTGAAGTACCTACTCTTAAGGGCCCTACACCCCCAGTTGGGCGGGTGCAGGTATGAACCCCACTTTGCAAGCAAACCCGGACCTCCAGGCCGAACTTGTCGATGGCACCCTGCACGGCCCGCTCGAAGAACTTGTGGTTGTCGCCACCCTCCGACTTGCTGGACTCGTGCTTTTGGGGGATTCAGAGCTCAACTTGGGAGCTTCTACTGAAAACTCGATCCTGGCACAGAAGCTTCGAGGATTCAGGGGTGTGAGGACTTTCGAGTTCAGGAAACAGGGCGCAAGGGCCGTCAAGGTTGCGGAGTCAATTTAAGGCTGCTCGGTGCTTTCATGAGCAGCGCTCTTGCTTTGAGGGGCTCCAGCTTAAGACTTTCAGATGCAAGGATCTTGCGTAAGGAAGAAGGCCCTCGTGAAACCCCCCGTAAGACTAAAAGTAGCCCCCACTTTGCAGGGGCGCCTGCTCGTGCTCCGCCAGCAGCAGAGCCCCGTGCGCCTGTGGGTTCTGCGCGCTGCCGCACCTCGGGGAGGGCTGAGAAGCTGTGCTTTGGTGGTGCGGGGAGCGGGGTGAGGTTGAGGGCTGAGGGCTTAGGGATGGTTGGGGATGGTGGGAGGTGGAGGGGGTTATACGAAACAAGTGTTCCAAGTAACTATGGGGGCCCGAAGACTTGCTACAGTTTCAATGTGGGAAAACACATGTTCGCCCATTCCGCGTTTTCGCAGTTGGCTCTGCTTGGGCCCCTGGCCTTCCGGAGGTTATCTGCCAAAAGCACTTCTAAGCCCTCGGAGGCATCTTGTCAGGGCCTGAAGGACCTCTCGCCCAGAGACCCCACCCCCTCAAGTGGCCGGGGATTTGTTTCCTTAATTTTCCGTGTTTTCTTTTTTTTTTTTTTTCAGTTTTTTTGGTCGGTTTAGGGTTTAGGGTCTAGGGTCTAGGGTCTAGGGTCTCGGGTCTAGGGTCTAGGGTTAAGGGTTAAGGGTTAAGGGTTAAGAGTTAAGGGTTTAGGGTTTAGGGCGTTGGGTTGCTTGGCTTGCTTGGCTTGCTTGGCTTGCTTGGCTTGCTTGCTTGCTAGGACACACGGCCGGAAAACAAATAAGGGAAAAAACGGGAAAAATTCAGCAAAAAACACCGCCACCCACTCCCTCTACCCCCACTACCCCACTACCCCCCCCCCCCCCCCGCTTTAATTGGTTGTAAATACTCTGCTAACGCTCTGCTTTGAGAGATGAGTCAAGGTCTAAGATTTGCGCAGGTTCGCTGGCTTTTCCACCCGTTTCCACAGCGGCGCCATATCCGGTCTCCCATCGGGCTAAAAGACCTTCCATCTTGCCGACATTACAGATTCCGACTGGATGGCCGAGATTTGCCGAAAAAACGAAATTAGGATTCGAAGGTAAACAGGCAAATAATCTCTTCGTGAGACTTTCAATCGCACAAAACCTACCCCGCAGCAAGACGCAGAACCAGCCTGTACATCCAAAAGACGAAGAGAAGCGACTTACATGCCAGAACATCCCGCAAAATGCCACACACAGACCTGTAGATCCCCGAGAAATAGGGCACAATAGCACTCGAGCACCGCAGGCCACTCAAAACGATACATATACAAATGCATATGTATATATACATATGTATGTATATGTATGTATATGTATGTGTGTATATAGAACAATAATCATTCCCAAGGCTGGACCACGTGACAACACTGCGACCCTGAAGATGGCGAGATTTGGGGAATCCAAGCTCGAGAATGCTACCCTCGCTACAAAATGGGATGAGGGTCTTTGGGGTTTCTAGGGTTTAGGGCCCGCGCGTGAAGGGTTGTTGAGGCCCGCAGCAGTTCAGGCCGGCAGCCCAGAACTGGATGCCTGGGGAAGACTTGCATTGAAAAAAGGACCGAAACCTCGATGTTCTTTTGCGGGGAGCAGGCTGCCTAAGAGTCTGAAGGAGGGTTTTAAAGCCAGGCCGAAGCCCTGGACCCTGACCAGGGCATCCGAAAAAAACTCACAACAGGTCCACGAAGCATTAAAGCCCCTACCACCCCCCCATACATCCGCAGGACGTCCATGGTTCATAGCAGGTTCGCCGAGGCCAGCATCCGCAAAAGGTCCCAAGACAGGGGGCAAAGGTGCATAGTCACCAGGTCAGAGAGGGCCCGTATCAGCTCGTGAGGTGCAGAAGGGGATATAAGGGCCCCTTATTGAGGCCGCTGCCGGGATGAAAAAACCGTCTATGTTCACCATTATGATGGGCCAAAGAACTTTCAAAAGCGTCGGCGCCTTCCAATGAACGCTGGGAGCAGCACGTTTGAAGTCGCCCTCGTCATTCTTCACAGGGGCCACCTCATCTGCAGCGAACTAAACAGAATACCCTGAGGCCTAGACACAAAACACACCAAGCCCTACACAAACAGCCTGCTTCGGCCCGCACATACATCTCTTCTGCTTCCAAAGAATAACCTTCCTCTATAATCACTTATGACAGAATCACGGTTGAGGTAGAGCACGATCGAATGTAGCCGCGCGTACGTGAGCGGAGGCAAGGCTGTCTCTGAACTTTTCCCAACAGTCAGAGTAGACTCAGAAGTCTGCCAGGCGAAAAGAGATGCACCTTGAACCCTGCAAACCCTAAAGATCGAAAAAAGGCCCTCTCAACCCTGTAAAGCCTATGGGCCTTATAGGCGGAACGCCATATGTCCCAAACCCCAGGTCTGCCAGGTCTGCACATTGCCAAGTGGCGCAGTAGACCGTCATTTCGGGTGAGCTGGCGTCGGTGTAACCTCTAGGGTTTAGGGATTAGGGTTTAGGGATTAGGGTTTAGGGTTATTTAGGGTTTAGGGTTTAGGGTAATTGGGAGCCTAAAACCCGGAAACCTCCCTGGGGGGGGACGGGGGTTCCGAAGACAGGGGGTGTAGTAAGGATTTGCGGTATATCAACGGGTACCCCTATTTGGGGAAATGAGCACCTAACCAGCAGACTGGGTTTTAGGGTTTTGGGTTTATAGGGGGGACTCTGACTTTGTTGGGCGTCCAGCTTGCGTGGTAAATCCTGCTGGACACCTAACACAAGAGCCCTAAACCCTAAACCCTAAACCCGAAACCCTAAACCCTAAACCCAGCTTTTAATTGGCCTGCGATGCTCCCATAAGCCTCCGACCGAAGTACTCAGCGGTGCTCACACCTCAGTGGGAGATGTGGGCGCAAAGGGGTTTAGGGTTTAGGGTATAGGGTAAAGGGTTTAGGGTTTAGGGTCTTAAAAGTCCCGTTGCTTCATACTCAGCTGCTGCGAAGCTTTGCAATCTAGCCCAGCTTTCGCCGGCAGCTGACCCCAAACGGAACTCCCTTAATTTGAGGCTAAAGTGAGGGCTCATCCGGGCTCGGGAGGTAACGGTTTAGGCAGTTTAGTGCGTTCCGGTTCAATGCTTGGCGACTCCAGCGCCCTGTGCGATCCGAGAAGCGCGTGTTGTTGGTGAAGACCAGGCTGGTGGCGTCCAGCTTGCTCGTAGCAGACTGCACGAGGCTTAGGGGAGCTTTGCAGGAAGGAGACAATCTGCTTCCTTCTTTGAAGCAGGGCTACAGAACTGCAGAATTGGGTTGTGGGGAGCCCTGGTTCGTTAAGGGAACCTTAGCCAGCCAAAACAGGAACCAAAAGGACTACTGAGGGGTCGTAGAGGTGTTCAAACGTGTAAAGCTCAGGGTGTGGGGACTTCCATCCTCTGTGTGGAGTGCAGATAGGCATCCGAGAGCCGACCGTACGCTCATGCTTACTTCCCAACTACCCCCACCCCACTTCCACAAGAAAACGAAACCCCCCCTGCCTAGACCAGCTTCGGACGCACTACCCTAAACCCTAAACCCTAAACCCATATCCACCTCGGATGCCAAGACGTTGAAGTAGCTGGCGCCTTTGCTCGGGAGACAGACTTGACACGTTTCGCTTCTTGCAGCACATCCCGCTGCTTGCAGACATTGAAGGCGCCGATAACTTGGCTTCCGCTGGAACAGTGAAATAGTAGAAGAAGTGTCGCGGCAAACCTAAGCAGACAAAGCGTAAACCCGTCAGCCCTAAACAACTGAACAATCTAAAACAGCACTAAGTTCTAAACCAACCCCTAAACCCAAACAACCTGAACAAGCTAACACAGCCTGCGTTTGAGGTCTGGGCCTTTAACCTCTCAAATCCAGGGTCCGGACCTTGGTTCACGCGGTGGAGCTCGGAAAGCAGGGTCGCATTGCAGAACCTGGCGGGCAGGCAATGAGCTCCTTGGGGGATCAGAGTTGCGGGTTTAGGGGTCATAGGTTTTGTAATTCTGGCCTGTAGGGCTTGTATTCTATTAGCGGTCACGGGGTTAGGTATGGCTGATTCGGTTTCGGGGTTCGGGTGTATGCGAATCTTGGTGTTTAGGGCTTCGGGTTTAGTTCAGGATGTTCAGGTTCGTGCAGCTACTCCGGCCATGGCGATGCACATGCACCGCGTGCCAGCATCCTTGTAGAGATTGCTTGGCCACAGTCTCATCCACCACTTGGTTATTCTTGTACTGCTGTAGGCATCGGCTGTGGCGAAAGACCCAGGCCCAAGCCCAAAAGCATCCTCATGCTAAAACAGGGAACAATCGCTTCTAATATGAGGGATCCAAACCCTGACCAGAACGATATTAACCAAAAATGGGGATCCCAGAAGCTACTTCCTAAACCACCCCCCAAATTGCAGGCAGGACAGTCCCACGATCGTGGCGATGATCACGCCCGTAATCGACAGCGATCCCAGGACGACCTGCTTCGGACGCTTCACGGAGCTACAAGTAGTAATAGCCCGGCAAACCCGAATCCAGAGGTTTTGGGTTCGAGGGTTTTTGTGCTTCACCTGCTTCATCCATCTTCCGATATCTTCCGCAAAAACACATGGCGCTGAAAATTCTCATGCCCCGAGTCAAGGGATGCGAAGGCCGAACCGCGAACTGGAAAAGGGCTCCGCCCCCTGGCCCGCACGAATAAGCAACTCCAAAAGCAGGACGCTGTGCAAAAACCCAAAGCCCCTCCACAGTGCCTCGTCGGTGTTGCCGAGTCTATAGTTGTATCCTTGGCAGCAAGGTACCGCCAGCCACAACGTTCCCCTCCAGCCCCCCAAAACACGCAGAGAGCCAACATGAAACATGATTCAGCCGTGACTTCGAGGTCCACACAAAGCTGAAACAGTTTTCTAGGGTCTTCCGGCAGGCCTTCCCTCGGAAGAACGAAGAGTGAATTTCCGGCATCCGAGCAGCTAATGTACAGCCCGCTGAGCACCAGGAGCACCTTTGGCTTGGCGTCAACTGCATGAGGGACTTGGGTAGCTAGGGACCCGGATTTTCTTGATGAGTTCCATGTCCAATGCGACCATAAACCCTTAAACTCCACAAAAAGCCATGGCCCGTGCTGATGGGCCACCAAATTCAGAGGACTTTTGCTGGGGTGAGCTTGGACTCCTGGGCAAAGGGCCAGCGGCATCAGCCACAGCACCCCACGCTGTCCGTTTGCGCCTGCAATGCGAGACAAGGCCGTGAAAAGCAACACCACTGAAACCACCTAAGCCCCCCCCCCTCCCCGGCCCCTGCACATCCCTAAGACATCCTAACCCCAAGATACGGCGCAAAGCTAAGACCCCAAACCCGAACGGAACCCAAACTAATATCAGCTGGCATCCCTCTAAGACACGCAGAGCGCCTGCGATCAGGTAACAGACGAGCACTAAGACCTGCAAGGGCTCGGCTGCTGAGCATCTGGATTCGACACGTTTCAGGGTGTTACAAGTATCGAAAAGACCGGATCTCCTCTCCCAAATTCAACAAACCTGAAGCCTCCCTAAAACCCCCCCCCCCCAAGGCTCAAGACCTAAGCCCCTAAACCCTGGGCTCGGGCCCGAGCTAAAAGGAACCAGGGCATGAAGACCAGCTCCTTGGAGACAGGCAGCGGGTGCACCAAGGTACCAAACACAACGAGGGTCTGCAGGGTTTGCAGAACTTGGCAGAGTTTGTAGGGCTTACAGGCTCTAGGGTGGGTGTAGGCTGGGTTTTTTTGGTAGTGGAGGGTGTTCTCTGGCGGCGCATTCTTGCTACAGGTCCTCGGAAAACCCATCAAAAAAAAACTTTTTTCCAATCAAAAAAAAACTTTTCCCGACCAATCTAAAAAAAACTTTCCAAAGATCAAGAAAAAACTTTTTTCCAATCAAAAAAAAACTTTCTTTGGGTATTTATAAGAGATCTAGAATGAATTTATTCGAGAAGCGGGAATCAAAAAAAACTTTTTCCTAATCAAAAAAAATCCTTGGTAGTCTACAAGAGGTTTTGCCTCTCTTGGACGATACCGCATTCGACGCAAAGATATGTATAGTTTATTGTGATGTGTATATATATATGTGTATATATGTCTTGGGCGGCAAAACAGACACTCCTTTCTGCACGGCTTAAAAAAAGCGGGGGGGGTTGGGGGGGGGGGCGCAGCCCCCCCCCATTTGCAAACACCCTGCTCACATGATGGGTGTCAACAAGTTTCTTGGGCTTTGAAGCACGCTCTGCACGGCTTCAAAAAAGCGGGGGGTTGGGGGGGGGGGCAGCCCCCCCCCCATTTGCAAACACAATGCTCACACGATGTTTTTCAACTAGTTTCTTGGGCTTTGAAGCACGCTTGGTACGGCTTAAAAAAAGCGGGGGGGGGGTTGGGGGGGGCGCAGCCCCAGCCCCATTTGCAAACACCCTGCTCACAT